>NCVS01000213.1:2771-67991 GCA_003055095.1 Goniozus legneri | reverse complement strand
TACGCCCCTCTGTATTACTCGCACGCACGAACACTGACTAGCACTACTGGCACACTCACACGCGAGACCCACCCCTTCGCGAAAATCCTCACTGGCTGATGCGTATATACAGATAGATATATATCTATCCCACACCGATTTTCCAAAGATTTTTTCTCTCTGGTCGCTCGACTCATCAAGGTTTAGCCGGCGTTTTCGACCGATCGCACCACCGCCGTCGCCCCCGCACTTGTTTTTCCTCCCTTTCTCCTTCAATTTTCTTGTTACCGCTCGTCGACTCGTTTTCTCGCCCCGAAAATTTTATCACCTCTCTTCTCGCGAAGATTCGTTGAACTCGTGTCACGTCATTTTGCCGAATTATCGCGAATCCTCTCGCTCGTTTGTCGCGTTTTATTTTTTCTTCCTTCTCAGGGGACGGCGGCGGCAGCGAATCCTCGGCACGCGTGCGTTACGCGCAACACACGCACACTCCCGACACTCGTTCCGGACGTCTCGGGTGGTTCCTCGATAACGGTCCGTCAATCTCAGTGCCCGAAGAGTACCGGTTGACGGCTGGCACGTCGCTGACACCGCTCGGCTCTCCTCGTACCTTTCGCGTATAACATATTCCCCCCTCTCTCTCTCTCTCTCTCTCTCTTCCTCGCTCGCTCTTTCTCGGAGTCTCTTTTCACGGCCCTGTGAGACGTCGAACGTGGTTGCGTAGCCCAGAAGATTCGCGTTCTCCTCGAGGGGTCGTGTGACTCTGGAGTCTCGCTCGGGGTCGCACCCGCGCTAGACCGCTACGCGCTCGGGAGTGGCGAACGTAGCCGCTCGCCCGGCCATTTCGTCACGCAGGCGCGTTTCCTTCCTTCCTTCCTTCCTGACGGCCTGTTCAACCCCTCTCTCTCTCTTTCTCGCGTTCCTGCGCTCTCTCGCTCCCACCTTTCTAACCACCCCGTACTCCACGTCGCCCACTTGCCTGCGAATTTCTTTCTCTCTCCCCTCTACTCTACCCCTCTCTCTCCCGCTCCCTGGCCCTCCTCCTTTCTCTTCTCCTGTCTCACTCTCTCGCCCACCCCCTATCTCGCTCGCTCTCTCTCTTTCGCTTGGTTCACCTATATCTCGACTCCCCACCCCTCACGCGTTTCGGTACACCTGCCCTGTACCTGTTCGTCGTTCGAGTATCCCTCCCAACATCATTCTGTATCTCTTGCTCTCTCTCGCTCTCTCTTTTTCTCTCTCTTTCGCGTTATCCCACCATATCACGACGGATTCGTCGGCCGAATCTCTACGCGCGAGAGCCAGCCGGCCGATTTACCAGAGAGAGAGAGAGAGAGAGAGAGACGTCTCACTCACTGTTCTCCCGATCCATTCGCATATATATATATATATATATATATATATATATATATATATAAGTATATCGGTTCGATTTCTTTTTTTTTTCAAGTACACGCGCGCTGTCGTTACTTTTTACAGTTCGACTCGAGTGTACGTATATGTATGAATACCTACGCGAGCTCGGAGGTCGGTCCGATGGAACTAATAATATTTCAAATTCCTTTTTATACCCACTTACAGATTTAGCGAGACGCTCACGGACTCGGCTGTACTCTCGTTTCTCGCTCTCTCCGCCTCTCTATCTGCCTCTTTTCATGAATCTTCGATATCCGTTGGAACGAGCTGCTCCTCGACTCTGCAAGGGAGGGGGAGGGGAGGTTTCCCTTTTTTCCTATTCCCTGCATCACGAGTTCTCCGGTTACAGATCGTCATTTTTTCTCCCTTTCTTCTCTCGTTTTTACAGTGCGACACGCGCTGTTCACCTGGTCAGATCGATAAACGTGGAAATACTTCAAAGTATGTTTTTTTTGCACACCGCTTATTCGTACGGTTATCGCCAGAGTGGTTTATGCCTTCTCGTCCGAAAAGAAAGGAGAGAAGAGCGGGGAATAGAGAAAACATTTATTTCACCCTCTTCCTTTTATAATATTTTTCATGCAACTCGAACGGGTTATACACATATAGAGTGTACGTAAAAAATGTCAGGGAGGGGATAAGGTAGTCTGACTGCTGACGTTCATGCAATCGGATATCTCTCTCTCTCTCTCTTTCTCTCTCTACCTCTTGTACAGACATACACCCCTGCTCTCGTCTTTCTGAATCTTTATTTGCTTCCGTCGTTCGACTTATGAATGACATTTCAGGGTAAAGTAGTACATTGCGTGGTTCTTGTGTACGAGAGAAGGAGTAAATCATTGAGCGAACCGGGTAGGGTGGGAAAAAGGTCTTGACTCGCGATTCCCAGTGCCGTACAGAGCGGCGTATCGCGCTCGGAAAATTTTTACCCTTAAATTATAAATTTCGATCTCGAAATATATATCTGGCCCGCGTGCGAGAGATGTATACGCACGCTGAATTACACTAGCGGGTGTAGTTTGGGTTCGCGTCAACGTTTATTACCGCGAATCGCGGACAAACACCGAAGGGGCAGCGTAACGAGCCCGCCGTTGCGTCGGGAACGAATTTTTCGAAACGAACCGCGCCGTGTCACGTTTGTTCAATTTTTTTCGTTCCAAGTTCGCCTCGAGGAAGGGACGATTTTTGTCGTCGAGTGGCGAGAATGGAGAAAATAGCGAAAAAACCGGCCGGAGAGCGAAATATGAAAAGTGAAAAAAATATTTTTCTCACGTACCGCGAACCAATTTATGTCGCGAGCGTCGCGAATGTAGTAAAACGCGCTCGAGTCGTTTTTGGGATTGGGTGTAGAATCCCGGTGACTTTTAGTCGTGACGGGAACGCGCTTCCTATACTCCTCTCCTCTCCCTCTCGTACCTCGCCGAATTGAAATATGTTCGGCACGTCGTAGGATACTTAAAAAAGACTTTAGAGTACATGCACCAATGTACACGAGTTTCCTACCGGCAGGACTGCAGTGCAGTAAAGTGTATCCTAAGCCTAGCGCATCTGTGACCACTCTCGGGTCGCAGTGCCCGCACTCGACATTTATTATTCAGCTAATGCACACTATCGCAGATTCCCTTCCTCCCTTCTCCCTCGGCCTCCCTTCCTCGCTCGCGCGCTCGTTCGCTCACCCCCTCGAAAAGCCCATCGTCCTCGTATTTGCCTACATCGCGCGAGAAGAACCGAGCCGTTTCGAAAATATTCGAAAAGTTCGTTCTTCCGAACGCGACCTCCATTCGCCGCGAAAGAGGGGAAAAAACATCATCGGGGGCCGGTTAATTGAATTTCGCGTAACCTCCTCCGCGGTCGGGATTAAATGCACACGACGGTGGGTAGGAAGATGGTGGGTGGGGACGAAAAATAAAACCGCGCTCTGGTGAAATTAAACTGGAAATTGTTCTCTGCGAGAGCGCGCGGACCCGGCCATTGTTTAACGCTGTATCCCCCGATGTTGAGTATCGTACACAACAATGTATATTTCTTTCTATTCTCGTCGTATAGCCGACCTCGCGACTGGCCGGCGAGCTTTTTTTACCCCGTCCCGCGCGCGACCTGGGAGGGGGGATACAACGTCCGAAAACTCGGTGGGAAAAGTTGTCAATGTCACTAGCGCATGCGTACTAAATATTATTTCGAGTGAAAAAAGGTCTAGCTAGTTGCTCGCGGATGAGCGACGTTTGGGCACAGAGAGCGCTTTTCTTTCTTACGTGATTAATTTTCGCGGAAGGATATCTCTTGAGGGGAAACCGAGCTTTTTTTTCGCAATATAAAGTTTCAATTGTACGTCCATTGTGATGTTCTTTCTTTACATTCTCTCTCTGTCTGTCTCTCTCTCTCTCTCTCGCTCTTCATTCATCTTTTTTCCACGGCTCTCGATTGTCCGCATTATGCTGTATCTCCTCCACTTGCCCACTCCCTCATTCTTCGTTTCCCTTTGATCTTCACCCTTCGCACGCCCGTTACCGTGTCGGATATTTTTATTTTTCGACATCGAATATCGCGCCCCACATACGAACTGCAATTGTCTTCGAGTTGCCTATATACGCCCAACTTTTAGGCTGAATTATCGTCCGTACAAAAGCGGAATGCGAGAGCACGTATATCCCCCCTCCCCGCCTGACTTCTGAGGGATTTAAAGTTTCGCGTGGTGCATGTTATATAGCCGCGTCATTATCGAGGCGATATATGCGCTCAAAAGTTCGAAAGGAATTACAAGCCGGTAAGCGCGCCGACGGTGCAATTTGATGCGAATCGTTAACTCCGACGAAGTAACGATACTCGTTTATTTTCGCGTTTCAGCGCCGCTGGCCCTCGCGGGTACCTCTCCCTCTATACGTCCACCGGTCATTCAAAATTGATGATACAAAAGATACGGGGCGTTCTTCTTCTCGGAACCGAAACGTAAGTGTACATACGTGTACGTACGTGTACGTATGTGTGCAGAGTCGTGAAAAATCAACCTTCCGCGGGCTTGGACTCTCGAGTCATTTCAAGTTCTCGCTGTAAGTAACGAGTTCACCGAGAACTTTCGCTCGCCGGATGTAAAATAAGTTATACCGAACTCCGGTGCGCGGTAAACATACTTCAATCGAGCCCCGAGAGTTTCTCTTTACCGTGAAATTTAATTCTTGCACGAAGCCGCGAAATTACACTCATTCGAGTTGCTGGATTAAAACGCCCGAACGTGAACTTGGTTGCTCGAAAATTCGAATCAATGTCACGCGAAGATTTCGCTTGTTCTACATCGTAATTTTCGAATCATACCGTGGGAGCTAGCGCTAATTCAAAAATTAATACTCGTTTCTCTGGCTCGGCTTCAACCGGTTTGGCCTTAATTTCGGGCCTTATGTGGCGGGCTAATGCAGTTAAGATCAGACCAGATTCGGGACTAAATACCAATTTACGAGCGCGGTTCATCAGCAATATAGGAGATCCGAAATTTATTTCGAGAGAGTCCTCGCGGTAGCTCGCTTTATCCGCTGATTACGAATATATGCACGGGCGCGACCTCGAAACCCTTTCTCATTTCGAGGGTTACGGGGCTCCGAGTGTACGGAAAAAACGTACGAAGCTCCATACGTCGAGCTATACTACTCGAAATTTTTATCGACCAACTCTCGCCTCCCCCTGAAAAAGACTCGTACCGTTTTGTTGCCATTCAAATGCGTGCATTAAAATATGATGTTTTATCGTTTCATTCAACGTATTCATGAACGCCCGGAACAGAGGAAAGGATGAGAAGAGGAAAAAAATATTCCACCTACCGCAATAAACGAAACTGTCAGGTTCATTGGCGGGTCGAGCATAACGCGAGAGCATCACTCGTGAATATGACCGAGTGTTAAAAGTCTCGTTGAATTTTTATCGATAACACGGACACCCGGTACATGTACTTCCCGTGGTGGATGCTTTATGCCCGCTCGCCTCCTAAATTCTCGTTTCGGTTTCTACCACGCGGAACGAATCGCCGATTTCCGGCCGTTAGCCATAGAGTACTCTTCTTTTTCTCATAGATACACGTGTACAGGGCGTCTTAAGTTAGAACAAATGTCTTTCCGAGAAGAAGCTTCAACTTTATATTTTATAAAAAATAAATATGTTATTCACATAAATATAATGTAACCTTATGCATATATTTTTGTGTATTTTGAAAAAAAATTTCTTCGTGTATTCCTTCTCAATATTTCGATATCATCCTTTAATTCTGAGACACTCTGTATAAGGGCACATAAAGCATACGCGATAGGATGGGTTACGCGCTCACATCTACCTCGTTTTCTGAAATCTCTCGGCCGAAGACGATGAGCGGGGAAGAACGAAAAGAGAGAGAGAGGGAGTGAGAAGTAAATCACGTGACACGCGAGGCGCGAAATAAGGAGAGTATGTGTGTGTGTGTGTGCGCGAGGGCCTAACGGTGCGCACTCGATCCTGCACTTGGAGTATCCTCGACTCGGCTCAGCTGCGACGAAAATACGTCGTCGTTGGTTTAACGACGTCTCTTGTAGACGTTTGCACCACCACGTGGCGTCGCATCGTTTCACATCGCATCACCCCCTCCCCCTCTCTCCCCCTCCTCTCAGTTCTCCTCGGCTTGCGATAAACGCAGTCGCGATAATTGCCAATTAACTGTAATTAATTCTAACCCTACGTATATACGTACGAGTCCCGTATACGCGACCTCCACGGCGTTATTCTAATTTTAAAACGGCGATTACACGATGACGCGGATCGTTTCGCTAGCGGGAAAACCGTGGCCGGTTCATTCGATTTTACACTCGAGGTCCTCTCGCCGCGATTAAAATCGAACACCGGGATCCGATAAGGGTGTGGAGGGGCTGTTCGTTAATTACGTTACGAGTTTCGTCGGGGGGATGAGAAGGGGGAAGGAGTGGTGCGAAAATATTTGCGCGGAAGCGAGAGCAGGCGAAGCGAAATTTATCTCTCGTTCATTGTATTTCCGCATTCTGTACACCAAACGCGATATGTAGATTACGAAATTGGTATAACGATCTACTTGAAAATGCCTCGTGAATGTAAAACGATCCCTCCATCTGATTACTAATGGAATCGCGAGTTCGAATGGTTAAACACTCGTTGGGTATCTCTTGTTGGCCTTTGGAAAAAAAAACAATTTGTCCAGCGTGCGATTACGTCGATCGCGAGTTAATTATACCGACGTCTATCTCGATGACGCGAAACTGGTGCGTAAGAAAGAAAGAGAGTCGTCGAGGGGGATGAAAAAAAAAGCAAGAACGGAGCGAACCCTTGAGTTCATGCTAATATAAGAGGCACGATGAGATATCCGTACGTAACCGGGAGTTTTCCATCATTTAATAACACACCGGGATCCTCTAATTGGTGTCAGAAGCGAAATGAAGATCGAGAGTCGGCGTCGAGGGGGGTGGCCACGATTCTGGCGGTATGCGCGCGAGTGTGTCGAGGGCGCGGGAGGGTCTCGGAAGGATATCCGGACTTTTGTCCGTCGCGCAAAGTGGAGCACCGAGCCGGAGTAAAAAGGATGAATAGGCGCGACTAGTTGCGGAGATTCTTCTTCTCCCCTTTTCTTCTCTCTTCATAACACAAAAAGTAATATATTCTTTCCCGTTTTGCTCCCTTTCCGTCTCCATTTCCCATCTTCCTTCTACTCTCTTCGTGCCTCCTAGGGGTTTCCTCAGTTTTAACTTATTTCTCTTCTTTCATGACTTCCAGCTTTCTTCGTATTCTCCCTCTCCCTCTCTCTCTCTCTCTCTCTCTCTTCTATCCTTTACCCTCTTTTCTTTGAAAGTTACTTTAAATTAATTAACTGGAGACTGCGCAAACGGCACTCGGCCGTTCGCAGGAAATGAGTTTCGCACCGGCATTCGTCGTCTTCGTTGGCCGATACTCGACCACGTCGATTGCGATTTTCTCTCTCTCTCTCTCTCTCTCTCTCTCTCTCTCTCTTTCTCCGTTTCTCTCGCTTTCCGTCGCATCGTCTCATATTTCTCTCAGTTGAGAAGTGACACTTTGCGCGAATATAGATTACCGCCGTTTCGTATTTTAATATGCCGTTAGCAGTGTTCCCTCTTACCAATTTTCATAACTGTCTTTTGTTATATAACGGATATGTTGTATAACGGAGTACGAGAGGAGAGAGTTGGGTGGAATATGAAATTCACCGTTCGGAATGATTTTCGGTCTTGAATTTCGACGAGAAAGAACATTCCCGTTCTCTCTCTCCCTCTCGCGTGATGGTAAATAAATTGTACTCGGCTTTCTTTCGTATTTCCTTGGCTCTCCGAGAGCGTATACCTGAGAGCCGTGGTTCGAGTGGGGACGATGGTCGGGTTCTCGTTCCTCAACAAGAACGAACGGAAATAGAAGGAAGCGAGAAGATAATGCCCGACTCGATGAATATATAATTCGAACCTTCTCAACTTGATCTCAAACATCTCGTCCTGATTCTATTTTCCCCAATTAAAAAATTATTAGGTATAAGTTCGATCTATTTGGCTTCATCTCAGTAGAAATAACAATTCCGACGTCTAAATCAGAAATATTGTAGTTCGTGATATTACTCGACTCGTGACTCGAGATCAGGTTGACCGTGTTGGTGCTAATTTTCAAGCATGTTATTAGGGCAGTGAGGTTAAAATTAAGTTACCGAGATTAGAACGGTAGCAGACTGGATTGGCGATAGCGCATATACGAGATCGGCGCTGAATATTTATTTTTCGATTCGGGGTTGACCCTCCTAGCGCAGCCGACATTAAAGTTCTCGTTCTAACCGAGTTACACTCGGGATAGATCGAACAGCCTGAGCCTGGGGTCGTGCGAAACGGGCTATCGGCTTAATTTATACCAGTCGGGGATAAAAAGGGGTGAGATTTAGACGTGAATTCGAGAGTACCCAGAGATCGACGTCTTATCAGGCGGGTGGGTGGAGTAAGTCGCGATAATAAATCCTAAAAAATGCCAGACGCGAGTTTTCATGTGTCGCGGTGCGAGAAAAATATCGATTCGTAAACGAACACCTCCTCCTTCGGTTACAATTAGATTATACGTATATTGCTCAGTGGAAGCATTACAGAATAGTATAAGTAGTCGAACGTTAAACGTCGATTCCGGATGAGCTCCCGATACTCGTCCATTGTTTCGAGAAAACGAGGAGAGTGGTTTTTCGTTAAAACGCTAATGGGACATCATCGCTCGACTCATTATCGCAGTCGAGCACCGATACGCTCGCGTTAGTTCCGTTCGACGCGAGAAAGGTCATCGAGATGCCGAATGATCTCGGATCTGTGCTCGGAGACCTCTTCATCGAAAACTGAGCATCCTGGTGCTCTGAAAATATAAAAGAGAAAGAGAGAGAAAGAGAGAAATAGCGCAAGAGACGTAAAAGGGGTTCACAATAAAGATGCGATCGCGAACAAAGAGGGAGAGAACTGGGTGTGGAGGAGTGCAAGGGAAGGGTGCAGAGAGGGAGTGGGAGAGAGAGAGAGAGAGAGAGAGTATTGGCAGCATCGGAGGGTCGAGATGCGCGCAGATGGCGCCAGCTGGTGGTCCCAGTCCCGAGGCCCGTTCTATGACGTCACTGGCCGCGTCACCGAGAGTCGACGCTCGTTTCTCGCTCCGCGAGAGAGAGAGAGAGAGATAGTCACCGAGCATCCTCCATTCCTCTCTCTCCCTCTTTCTCTCGGCAGTTCGGAGGGGTACCTCTACACACAGCGGCTTTACCCGGGATCGATGACGCGACCTTGCTGGCGCCACCCCTTTCCTTACCCAGTCTGCACGCGCGCGCGCGCGCGAGCCAACTTGTCCCTGCGCTCAAAGGGGCGGTGGCTGTTTTTGCAACCTGGCAACCCTGTCTATATTTAGCGTTCGCGCACTAACTTCTCTTCCCGCTCCCTCTGTTTCTCTCTCTTTCTCTCTCTCCCCGTCATCTCCGGACCGCTTCATCCTTCATTCCCAACCTTTACCTCCCCTCCTTTCCCTCTCCCTCTCACTTCTCTCACCCACGCAGGACGATATCAACAAAACCCAGCGCGCGCGTGCTCAATGCGTTACTCCTTCTCTTCTTGTACACTCTTTGGCCCCTTATAAGCACCCCTCCCAGTCCACTATTTTCACCCCCTTCCCCTACCCGGGACTCCCTCGGCGTGACAGGCACAGCTGATCCACAATGGACCGTGGAATTCGCCTCGGCGGAGTCGAGCGCGAACGAGCCGAAGGGTGGAGTGACGGGAAGGGGATGATTTTTTTTTGCATTCTCGGTACTCTCGGTTTGTCTTTTCTTTCCACGCCTCGTTGCCTTCCGTTCCCCGCATCCCTCCTCTTCCTCGCGACTCCTCGAGCCCTGACGCGTAACTTGTTTTATAGACGCAGTTGTAACGGCTGCAGGTATCGCTCGTATCGAGTGGTAACTCTTGGAACTTATCGATAAATATTCATATCGGCGGAAACGTCACGCATGCAAACGCAACAATAGGAAAGGGTTGGGTTTTGTTCCGTTTCGCCGAGTATGTCGGGTTTCAGTGGTACAAGTCAACGGCAAGTCGGGGATTATCCTCGGAATAGTTTGTTTCGACTAATCCGTCTCGAGGGGAAACTATTAAACGAGATTAGATTTAAATAATCGATCCTTTATTCGTGACAAAATTGATCGGTATACAATGGCTTACAAGGGTTTTGATCTTAAAGTCATAGAATGGTGGGGATTTTATTTTTTTTTTTTTAGACCAATGACATTAGTCTCTGTAATCCTTTTGATTGCCGCGCGATTATGTACTGTCGCGGTACGTTCACGGCTGGATATTTCGTGGAATTCCTTTTTGTCGCAACTCCTCTTGCGCATGCTAATACCGAAAAAACGACCTCTCATTACCACAGAGCGCGCGGACGCTAATGCCCTAATTTATGAAATATTTCTCTTCCGCGAGCGAGAGAGAGAGAGAGAGAGAGGGAATCTAATTTAATGCATTTTTTGCGCGCGCGCGCCACGGCTCGATAAAGAACGACGATAAAAATACGTGAAATCACGTGACGGGAAAAAATCACGAATAACGCTCAAAAAAATGCAAAGTTCAAGCACGCACGCAACCTTAACAATTGACCTTTCTCGCGAGTGTGTTTCCTTTCTGTTTGTGCCCGACGGAATGTTACGGGCTAATGAATAATAACGAGTAATTACGCTGCACGCTATCCCATCGTTGCACTTTTTCGGCGAAAGTGTCGAGAAAAAGTCCCCTTGGTACAATAACGGAGATTTCGTATTCGGGACTGAAGGAGGTCGAGTTATATTCAATTCTCGTACTGTGGCAGTGAAGAGGCTCGCCGATGGTTCGCACGGTTCTTTTGATTTCGTTTCACGTACTAGAATCTAATATCATTGGTCTCACGCGGAAGATTACGGAAGATTCGGAAGGTACAAGCGTAAGTGAAATGCAGCGATGAAAATAAGCGCAACTTGGAAGACGCCAGTATTTTCTTTTCCTTTCACTCTCACTATACATCCTCGCGACGTCACGTAATTCTAAATATACTCGCTCCGATAAGTGCCTTTACCTTGTATCCTTATCGTACGTTATTCATTTTCTTTTCGTTCCTCGTTTACGTGAGCTTTCGTTTTGCCAATTATCGAGCGATAAGAAATTCACAACGTCAAATAAAATCTCAATAATATATCGAAACATCTTTTGGCTCGTAACAAGCGGACTCTCACGTTTGGACATTGCAATTCGTTATTTCGTCACTTTTTTTTGCATTGAAAATCAAAATTTCTTAAATATACTTGATATTTATTTGCATGTGTTAGCATTAAAATTTAAATAATCAGACAAAATAATTCCTCTGATTGATTTTGATGTCATTTTAAATAACATTTATTCATTTCAAATAATAATCTGTTTTATCGGTCAAACATTTATTTTTATAATTTCAAATAAATATTAAGTAGCTTCAACAGATTTTTATTTTCAGTGCGTTACTAGACAGTAGTGCGACCGAGACGGTCGATAAAGACGAAAATCTCAATAGAACGAAAAGAATTACGTTAACGCAGTTCGGAAACGTTTCAGATATATCAGATTTTTCATTCTCACCTTCGACGGATAGCCGCAATTCATACGCTTGTAATATTTTCCATTCTCGGTACACGCATAAGTACATCAATTATATTTGATTTAAATCACATTGGGTAAATCGTATCCTCGATCATGTACGCAGTCATGACTTTTTGATTCCTCTCTCTTTTCAGCGGTAAGCGAATCACAAGTTCGCCTATACATACACGATAATCGGTGATAGGTAATTTTATCGCCAATGAGAAAAGTTTACGATATGATAAGTCGGTTGTCGTGTTCTGTTTTTCGTTTAATCGCCGGTACATAAGAAAGTCAGCCCGCGTCGTCCAGCCTCGTTGCCGTTTTATCGTCGTTATTACAGCTATTATTACAATTCGACAATGAAACCACAAAGCAAATCTTTCGTGAAAAAATAAAAATCTCAATCGCGGATAACTGGCAGTGCTGAAACGGTGTGTCATCGTTCATTGTTTCTCGCAAGAGACCGAACGACGCCCAAGACCAGTCTGTCAAGATGCACAATGCGATTCGAGACTCGATAAGTGAGGTTTATGGCAATTTTGCTTCGTGTCCCTATCTTCGTCTCGCTCGTCTTATTTCATACGTTTCTCTTTTATACAAATAACAACGCTCACGACGCGGTAAATTCATATTTTTCACTTTATCGGAGTAGCCTAATGCGTTTTAGAGTGATAATTACAATCATGAAATTCAGTTACATACGTTACAGCTAAAGTAATTTGACGTTCTACATTCTCACGACTAGCCTCAATGATACGCATTTTCGCAAACTAGAGAAACAAACCGTCAACAATGGTCCGGTGGTTTATCTTTTTTATACAACTCGACTATGGCAGATTGTGGTCTCGAGGAACTGATTTTAAACTTACCTAACGACTAATAGGAATCGATTTTTGCTCTCTTCTATTATTTTTTTTCCCTTTGGCACAAAATTATCGGCCTTAAACCTGACTTCGAAATCAGATCGTGTCAACCCGACAGCAGTAATAAAAAGAATTGACGTTGCGAATTAATCAATAATTATGCGTTGAGAAACGTGACTTCCCAGGGAAGCCACGTTACCGCCAATCGACACGTTTGCGTAATATTACAGTAAACATATCTCAAATCAATAATCAATTTATCTTTTTCTCATCATCACGTCATACACTCGTCATGGTTCGCATTGTCCATACACATTCTCGTATAATATATTTCATAAACGTCTATAGGTATGTATATAATGTATATAATGTATATAATATTATTCTCGCAACATGCACCCCTGTATGATTAATACTTATACATTAAAAAATTGTTTTTTCTTCTCACATTTTTTGGCTTTTTTTCATCCTCTTTTTAAAAGACCTCGCTCCGATTCATCAATACGCGATAATTTGTGATTACGAAAAAACAATCGAGTCGATACGATAATGATAATTATAGTCAGGCGTGTGTTGTAAAACTTGAACACCGTTTTTCATAATAATCATTATAATCAAACAATCAATATCAATAGTAATAAAAACTTATAAATATTATTAATATCCGTATTAGATTGACAGTCCATCAACTTTTCATTTTTGGCACGCGATTTTTACGCGCAGTCGGTACGAGATACCTCCTTCTTTGGCAATTTAATTAATTATCGAGTCCTTTGCTTCTTAAACGTCTCGTTCGATATATGAACGCTCCTCGCGCGTTCGTTTAATTCGTGACTATGGCAGTAAGAATTGTTAATTCGATTTTTCACATGCACATGCACCCACCCCAGGACCATCGTTTACTATCGATTATTGCAACAGTGGATTCCTTTGATTTCATTTTCTGTACTATTATTTGATTTTAACGCGGTTATTTACAAATGCGGATACGCGAAAGGTCTTTCACGATAATCGCAATTTACATCGAAATTATAAAAACTCGTGTAAACTTTACAAAAGAACGATATCTCGAATAAAGACAGAATTGAGCAATCATCGTGAAGCACGTTTCACAATTTAACAGGGCGAAACTAGTCGTACAGACGCGCGTATCAAAATTTCTCCCAAAAATTCGTTTCTTGTTATTAATTCGGTTGTGATTATCGATTATATAAATGCACTTGTTAAAACCTGAACTGAAGGAGTCAAACCCCTATAAGCCTGTTGTTCACACATTTTACTCGCTTTTTCTTTTCCATTACTAGCTTATGGAGATTTGGCCCCGTTCGTGCGAGTCAAAAAATAAGACTTACAAGTTGTCTGCTTATGATTATAATGACAAAAAAGTAAGAAAACTTTACATTTTTTGCGAGATATCTATTTTGACATCAACTTCAGCAAGGTATTCAAGTTGAAACTAAACAAAGCACTTGATTTGTTTAGTTTGAGCACAAGACTTGGTTTCAACTTGGATATCTTACTCAGGACTTCTTCGTTTAGTAATAAAGTTAGGAAATAATTACCGAGCAAGTCTTATTTTTCGACTCGAAACGAATCAACAGATCAAAACGAAATGTAGAAAGAAGTGGCGCGTCGGTTCGAGGGTTTCGACGATTCCAAGGATCACGTGACGTATTCGGGCTTGGGCTCGTCGTCGTGGGAGGTCCATAATCGTGGCGAGGCCGGCGTCCAGGGCACGGCTACGTCGAGGGTGGCGAGATGCGAGGGCCTTCGCTGGAAGACGTTCGAGGGTCTTCTCGGCTTGATCGGCGAGTCCGCGAAGGTCACGCTGCGACGTGGCGGTCTCCTGGGTGGCGGCGGTGGCGGCGGGGGCGGGGGCGGGGGCGGTGGTGTGGGCGGCGGCGACGACGACGCGGATTTTATCATCAGCAGCTTGCCGGGACAGGGTGGCGGCGGCGGTGGCGTCGGTACCGAGGTCACGGTAGACGCGCATGGGCTCTCCAGGAGGCTTACACCTGCGTATGCGTATTGCTGTGCACTTGGTCTCCTTCGGTATTCCCAATCGCGTTCGCCGGTGCGTAGTACTGAAAATTTTTGCAAAAAAAAAACTGTCAGTTCAGCTCTGCTCTCATCTCGAATGCTTCTCAGTCTCGAGCGGTGTAAAATATTTATTTATTAGACCGAACGAGAGAGAAGATTTCTCGTCTCGCTCGACGAGAGTAGAAACTCGAATGCGAGTGAGACGAGACCGCTTATCGATTTCAAGTCGGCTACGCAAGATCGATCACAAATTTCACGATTCGTGAGTAGTCGGCCTCTCGAATAACGTAAACATTATCGTAGTGATATTATCATGTTGAATGTTTAATTTATGATTCAACGTGTCGAGTTTTATATCGGCGTCGTAATGCGCAGTTTTATGAGACGGTACACAAGGCAAGCGCTTCTTGATTAAGTCGTCGGGTGTAAATTCTCGTCTAAAAGCGCTAATCGGAAATTGCCTGTACATTAATGGTACCTACTCGCTCGCGTAATTTACATAAAAGTTGCGTTAAAAATACGTCAAGCCATGCCAATACAACGCGCTCGTAACAATACTACATAGTCAGCTTAAGCGAAGCACAATGTTCGACAGAGAATGCGCTATAAAATCAAAACAGAAAAATAGAGAATAGAGATAAGAAAACTTTTATGTGACTTGTCATACTCTTTCGAAAGAATATCGTTGCAGAGAAATTCGTACTGATAGATCGTTTGAAAAAAATGTCTTGAATTATCGAATCGACGAAATAACGTTCAATATTTATTTCTATGAAATTAAGTAGCGTTAGCAAAAATTTTATTTTCAGTGAACGAGGTATCAGCACTTTCTATTCTAACGATCAAGTTGAACGTGTGTCGATAGAGTATTTACAAATATACAGAGTGTAGCGAAAAGTGATACGTAGTAACAAAGCCGTAATATCAAAGACGTGAGATCGGTATAGACAAGAACAATCGTGTTTTGTATTTGTAGCACGTAGAAAAGACGGGGGTGTAAAAAATAACGGTGAGAGTACTCACATATGGTCCTGGGAAAGGCGCATGCATCCTCCGTCTAACTCTGCAGTCCGTACCACTAGAGACAAAAACAAAAGTAGAACGAAACGCGCAAAAAACGAGCATAAATCGCTTTATCTGCATCCTTTTTTTTTGTTCTTTTCTCGAAGTAATAAAAAGAAGAGCGCAACACATCCAGCCAGCCGCACATCGCACATACGTACTCATTATTTTTATACATAATTATATACATATGTGTCAATCGATTCTATTTATCGTTTCACGCCCAATTCGTGAACGACGGGCGTCGAATGATCAATTGTTCGAAACATGAAAAAACATTCGTGACCGAATTCGGTAATCAAATAAATCAACGAAAATATCGAGTAAAAAAATATATACGTTTACACGCTGCTAACTGCATGCCAAGCGTACTCTATATCTATGATATGTATGTAACAGGGATTTTGTCTTTATGAGTATGTTCATGTATGATGAGATCGATCGTTTATGATGTTCATGATCTGAATGGAATGAGAGGTATTGAACGGGAATGGAATATCGGAGACTTTTATTTACACTGTATGATCAACTATTAAACATTTTCTACGAAATAAAGGAGTGAGAAAAAAAATGGCCCGATCGATCTAACGACTAAAGTTCTATCAGGCATGAAATACTATAATCTCTATCGTGTTCGATCGGGAGTACCGAGCTCTCGCGTTAATTATCAAAACACATTCCCGTTCAAACATAATTTACAAGGCATATCGATTTTACGATGATGAAATATGGATATGCGAATGACAGTACCGACGGGAGGGGATCGAAACTCGTCTCTCACCCCGGGTCATTCTCACTTACCCTGCCGTTATCGAAATCACGGCCACCCCCTATTGTTAGCCTGGCTTTCGCCTTCATCGCGTCCGACAACGGTATCTGCACAGCGAACAAACAAAAGCACCCTTTTGCATTTGATTTTTATTCTCTCCGCTTCCATTATTCTCGTTATTTCGAAAAAATTGTTTTTTCCGTTCGCGTTTAGCCTCTCAATTTGCTTACTTTCGCTCTCGTCGCCTCGCTGTGCGATTTGTAGCAGAATTCCAGTAGCGCGACGGCCAACGCGAGCAGCAAGCCGCCGATGAGAATGTAAAATATTCCCGCTACGTTGCTCAGCGACAGTTCGCTCCTCGACGCCTCGATTTTGTCGCGGTGCCTGCACTCGGTCCTGTCGAACCACCATCGATCCACCAGCTTGGCCAGCTCGCCGTTTTCTTTTAACGACAGCACAGCCAAATTTATGCTGTCCCTGTTGGTTTACGAAGGGAGTTAGTCAACGGGCATGATTCTCAGGTGCACGAAAAAAAATTCTTCTATTGTGAAAATCAGAAAATTATTTGACTCTTGGTTTCGTAATGTCTCTTCAAAAACTTTTAGTTTGATAAGTAAACTCTTTTAGCGACAATATATAACAAAATACGAACCTCAGGGGCGATCCAAGTGGCGTCGCGACGCCGAAACCTTTGAAATCGAGATTGTTGCCGACTTTCATCGTGTCGCAGGGCTCTCTTTCGTTCACATATTCGTTCTTTGGACTCTCGATGAGCAGGGCGTATTTGCCCTTGCTCGTTCTGACCCTTCTGATCCCCTCATCGTATGTTTTAACGAATACGTTCTTATGAGAATTCATGAATTCCCACATTTTACTGTAGATATTGTTTTCCGACCTCTGGAATAACGCAAGATCGTAATTTATATCCCTTGACTCGACAAATGCATTCGCTTACTCGGAAGAAATCCCACGTCGAACCGTGCGATAATGTCCCGTATTGAACGTCAGTTTGAGCCGCGAGATCCTCCGGTGAGTTAATCGGAGCTACCATTCTTTCCACTGTGAGGAAAGCGGCGAGATTGGCAGTGTACGAAGATAATAGAATTAACGTGAAGAACCACCAAACGCTTCCCACTATACGACCTGAAATTGACCTGAAAATAGTTTAAAAATTAACTTCGTTACGTTTATCAAATTAAATAAAAAACATTGACAAAGTTACACAAAAAGCCGTAGTAAAATTTATCAAGCTTTTACAATTTCTTAGGGACAACGAAAATAAAAAAGTAGTAAAGTATCAAGATTTATTGCAATTTAGTTGTATTTTATCAAAAAAAAAAAAAAGAAAAAATAGTAGATGCTAGTTTTTTTCATGCTTGAAGTGTATATAGCAATAAATAATAGTGTGACTTGATTAGTGTTTACTAATCCAGTAAAATATAACTGGTGAATTTCTCATAAAATAATCGGTAATCGAACAAGAGCATCATAGATACCTAGGCGAGATATCGCAACCCTGTTGCATGAAAGCCCCAAGGGAGAACCAGAGGCTGTTCAAGATACTGAAATCGTTGGCCATGCTCGAGTGCGGCATGTGGGGTGACTGAGGACCGTGTGGATGCTGCATACTGGAATCCCTGCTCATCATGTCACCACCAACGGTCAGGACTCTCCACTCGTACGGTGAGAATCTGGAGAAAATGAATTTGATACAAAACCAGATTACGAAAAAATTAAATTGCAAAGAAAATTTGGCCTATAGTAGAGGGTCATATGGATACATACCTTGAGACGATAAACAAAACAATCGACACTCCGATGTAGGAAAATATGACGCAGACCCAGATCTCCTTGCTAAGCGGATTGAGGAAGCTGAAGACTCCCGGTTTCTGCTTGACCGGTTTCTTTATCATTATACTGATTCCGAGCGACATGAACGATTTACTGAAATCGATAACTCGTTCTCTCTCGCTGGTGATTGTCATCGGTGCGATAGCTATATCGGCCTCCTGAATCGGAAATAACAATTAATAATTCATTGTTCGCATTGGGGTATTAAAAATTGACAATGTAATAATTGCGTTGCGAAAGCCGATTAAAGAGACGATCCCGATCCAACGATACAACCCGATAATCTGTTGTTCGCTTTTAACGACAGCATGGAAGTAAATAATATTCCGCCCCGATGAGCCGGGGAGTCGAGCTGTACAAGATACTCCGAAATCGAAGTCTGCGTAGGCATTATTGATAACTCACTTTCCGTATAAGCTCCCCGACCATTCCGTCCCATCCGCCCGGCACGTCTGGATTCTCGGTACCGTATTTGCCGTCCTTCACGATTCTCAGCTCGTCTGGAAAAGCGCATTCGAATAATTTCGCGTATACTCGTATAAAAGCGGTTGAACGTTATTTATATTTTTTTTTCTTCCTCTCTAGTCAAGTCGAGGAAAAACGTACAAGTTATTCCGAGCTTCTTGGCTATGAGGTCGGCGAGATCCTTGCAGTATCCCTCGTATTGGTCGTTACCGACGAGCGGTTCGCCGTTCTCGGATTTCTTCTTCATTATGTACGGCTCCTCCTGGAGAATGGGGGCAGAGAGAGAATACATATTACATTGAATGCACGTAACGTACGTCTCCTTTATCGACGAGAGTACCACTCCTACGGAATACTTTAACTCACAACTATCGTCGTTACGATGTAGGTCCTGTTCTTCTCGATATCGGCGTGGGGACGCAGTCGAACGTATTTCGCGGCTATTGCTTGAAACCCGGCCTCGTCGGTCCATTCGGCGACCTACACGGTGAGATCGAGAGACATTGTGAGTTCGGTCGTTCGTTAACGGATAATAAATACGAGACTTGCCTTGACCATGGCGCTGTTCACCGTCATTTCGACGACGTGGAGCGTGTAATTCTGACGACGACCGTCATCGTTGAATCGTATCTCGCCGGTCAGGCCCTCGATCTCGACCTGATCGCAAGATTATATTTTATTCCGGTCGTTCAGGTCTATCGCTTTGAAATCACAATGAAAGTGAAGCAAACACTGTCAATATCTGTGATTTCAAATTTTAAAAATCCAATTTTATATATTCGAATTTCTTTTCATATCGATAATCTTGCGTTTGATTTTTATGACATGTATGAAAAAAAAATCTCCACTCGATATTACAGCGTCGCTGGTTTGAGCGGGTAATTTTTGCCGATCGTGCACACTCGACGCATGTAACACGTATAACACTTTGAATAATTGATCGGGCTCTCTCACCTTCCTGAGGATGCGCGAGATTTTTTCCCCGTATTCCCACGGCGTGACCCAGCCGTGAATGTTGTTGCAATCGAGCGACCTGGTGGCGTTCATCGGCTGACTGCTGCCCGTGCGTCTCGCGTTGCTGCGGTCCGGCTTTTTCTTCAAAAATTTATTGAACGCCTCGACGAGCACGAATACAGCGTCGTACATCAGGGCCGCTTGAGCCTGTTGAAAAGATAAAAACCAACGGTGAGCAATTTTTTTTTTTACTTCCCTTATTTATTGTCCCGAGATGGTTTAATGGAATTTACCGACCCCCGTGAAAAGTTCCTTGTCAATTTTCGTAACGCGACGCGCCGATAAAACGTGCCGGACGGGGAAGAAATTCTCTTTAGAGAGGAGAGAGAGAGAGAGAGAGAGAGAGAGGAAAAAGAAGCGAACGGTGACCACGGCGATCGGGAAGTTGCCCGATCAACTTTTATTACCGTCGTTTCCTCCGGCGATGATCCCGACGTCTCTCGGCCAATCGCCGAGACGGTAATTAATGGCCGAACCTCGTTACTCGGCGCGAACTTCTCAACCCCAGCGTCGATATACTGAAATTTCTTTTCCCACCCTCTACTCTTCATCGCCCCTCTCTCTCTCTCTCTCTCTCTCTCTCCGTCGTGAAAACTGTACAGGCCGATATTTTTTCCTCTCCCTCGGTAGGACGCAACAAATGGAATTTACGTCGAGTCGCTGAAGAAAGTGGAGAGGGTTAATAGTTAACACTTGGAATGGGTACACACCGCGTCAGCAGCCAACGGAAATACGAGTCACGGAGCGCCCGGGGAATAAAGTGTTAAGGAAAATATATTGATAGCAGCGGCTAGAGTGAGGAGAGAGAGAGAGAAGAAGGAGGAGGATGAGGGGGCTGGTTCACTGAAAAGCACTCGTAAAAATTGGGGAGTACGACTTGTCGCGTTCGTCGGACACACGCGAGAGGAATTTCAAAGTGTTATGGGCACACGGCCAATGTTGATGATCTCACAATCGAGTTTTTCTCTTCTACTCCTTCCTCCTTGTAGCTTCTTTATTTGTATTCACACTCGAGGGGAAACTGCGCGATAATATCGGCGTCTCGCGTCGGACGATCATTTCGCGATAACGACTGAATTATGTTCTTCCAATTAACTACTGTCGAGCAAAATTATTAGAATATCGAACGTAATTGTTCAATTTCGCTTCCTCGAGCGCCTTGATCAGCGAATTGCGCGGATGAATTATTGCTTATGCGATTTCTCAATTTTCACGAGAACACGATAAACAAGAATAATCTCGCGAAAATGGAGGCTATTCGGTATAATAGCTCGTAATTATTATCATCTTGGAATGTATATTGAATATTTTTTTAAACTTCAAACGATTGCCGATATTGACATTGCGATTTTTAAAATATACACGAAACAGTAGGTTTTACTTTTATACTCAGGTGAATTATTATTATTATATATTGCACACACAGAGTTTCGCTGCTATCTCCGTTTTTGAGATATCAAAGAGAATAATGCACATAGTAGAACGCGTAATTTAAAAAATGTTAACTTCATAGCGGAATTATTATTCCTATAGACAATATTTCGAACATTCTTGAATACGTACCAAGAAATTGGGTTCGCAAATGAATTTATAAATTATATGAACATTTTTGCCTTGGCAATCCATAAAAATTCAGAAATTCAGATGTATCGATCGAAACTGACAGTCTCTGCACTAATGATAATGAAATATGTATATATATGTGCTTACAGAAATTGATTCTCGGCCTGCTCCCTGGGAAGTCGCCGGGTCGAGTCGATGCCAGGCAACGAGGAAATCCTTGACGTAGGGCCTGGACGAGTCGACGATGCGAAACCCAGTGATGTTAATAGCCCCGTACTCGATCACCTCGCTCTCCCATCGATCGTCCATTATCTATTAACGATGCGCGAAGCCAATTACCTTAGAACGTTGGGTGCGAAATATGGCACTTCGTATTTTTTCGCATTTTCGTTTCATCTCAAGATGCGAAATTTATAAAAAAAAAATATTGCTCTACGCGTAAAGCGAGGGGTTTCTCAACGATCGCAACGTTGATACTCGAGCTGATAGTTTATGGTGCATTCGCGCGAGCACTCGTAGGATGCAGTATAAGCAAAAGCGAACGTATCACAATGTTTGAGTGTTCCTCCCTTTACGCGCGAGTTATGCATTCTTCGTATAGAAATTGTAGGTACGATAGAATCCAACTAAGTGGTTCAATGGACAATGAAATGTCGTCTACCGCTAACAACATTGCCATTACTCGGTATCGCGCCAAGATAAAATTTCACTTAGGTGGCTCCTATTTTTCTTCGGTGCAGAAACGACACTCAATCTCATCCTTCCGGCATTGTCGTGCATTATCGCGCAAACTAATATAACGGGAAGCGTTTGAACTCGCTTGCAATTATGAGCCATCTCGGTAACGTTTATGGTTAGGAAGCCGTGAGATTAATAGTCCATCTGTCGAAGTTTTCGGGTCGGACTTGGGAAAGAGCGAAAAAGAGGCGAAGCGAGCGAACACGAGCGAGCGGGACAAGATGGGAGGTTGAACGGTCGAAAGTTACAAGCTGTGACGCCGCGAAAACCGTACGGGCCCGTTCGCTCGCTCGCGCCATGCCGGTACGCGCGAGTGCAATAATAGTTGAACTTTACGCGACAGTTAGCTCGTATTTAGCGCTACACCAGCGGACAAATTACGATGAGGCGAACGCGCGTGCGCGCGCGAACTTACCCGTCTCGTGAAACGTTAATTGATAACGCACGCATTGTGTAACATTAATTCATCAAAAATAATATACCGAGTTGAAAAATTTTATCGCTGTATTTGTCTCAATGTACGTACTATTATGAATTTTTACTATTTATCTAAAGTTTTACGTCTAATTAATTCGCGTTATTTAAAACTCACCAGTCCGCTGAGTAAGTAGTGATACGTTCGCTTGCCGAGAGCCACGTCCCTGACGTGACTCACGACGATATCCTTCGCCATGTCCGTTGGACAGTCCAGTACCACGTACTTGTTATTCCACCTAAAACAGAATATCGATTATAATCTTCGAATCGAACCATCTTCGATATATTCGACTTCGTCCCTGTTCCGCTTTGTTTGCAATTTCCTACGATATATAATTTCGTCGGTACATAATTCAATTTGCTACTGGTCTTTCAAACCCCATTCCCTTCGCGTGCCTCTTTACTTTCGTAGAGGAATTCACGTACACAGAAAAAAAGGATTACTTGAATCAAGAAAGTTATGCGGAAGAAATATACTTTCCAATATCAAGTCTTTTTTTCTTTCTTGAATGAAGAAATAAATTTTAAAAACAATACTTGTGAATTTCTTGATCCAAGAACGTGTGTCCTTGAATAAGTCAATATATTCTTCATTCAAGAAACTATTACTTATTATTATTATTTTTAAACTATTTTTTTTATTTGAGAAGTAATTATCTTAGGATAAAACAAGATAGATTTGGTTCAAGTATGGTAATACTTGATTCAAGAAAAAAAATCTTGATCCAAGAGAAAAAATTCTCAATTCAAGAATTTAATTTTCTACTAGTATGAAGAAATTATTTTCTTGATGACGGAATTTTTTTATTCTTCCGCATAACTCTCTTGAATCAAGTATATATTTCTTGATTCAAGTGATCCTTTTTTTCTGTGTATATACAACAATGGAGAACATCGAAATATACGTGCAGCGTTGTATGAGAAGAAAAAAAAATTTCATCGGGAATGTAAAAATGGAAAATATCGAATATCCAATGTTTCGCGATATTGGGATATTTCCGGAATTCCACAGCGACTTGGTGTGTTTTGCTTATATGGGCGTATGAGAAAAAATCAAAAACGTATGAAAACCGAACGTAAAAAAGGTACACAACGATATTGCGCTCGAAAAAAATTGCCTTCGCGAGTATCAAACAGACGGTTTTTGTGTAATTGCATCGCGCTCCGCGATGATGCACGTTAATTCGAGCGAACGTATCGAGTAAACAGTAGCGAACGGTATTTTCGGTCCCGTTCGCAAAAAATAATTGGAAAATTCAACGTCGACAAATAGGAATTGACGACACTTTCACGAAACGGAAAGTCGTTAGCGTTATTCTCGGGGTACAGCGATTGGAGTGAATTTCCCGGAACGCGTTACGGTATCGAGATCGTCGATTGAAGTTGCTCCGTTAGGTGGGGCGGTTGCTTTTTAAAAGTGCTGCACGAAAAAAGGAAAACGGTGGAAGGAAAAGATAGGTGAAAAAAAGTGAGCTGGAACGAGTCCGATATCGAATCCGAGAAAGAGAGAAAGAACGAAATAGCGAGCGTGTGTGAGAAAGAGAAAGAGAGAGAGAGAGAGAGAGAGAGAGAGAGAGAGAGAGAGAGAAAGGCGGAGAGAGTAAGAGAGAGGGAGTGGGCCATTAACGCGGTTATCCGTCATTAGGGCGATCGATGAATCGGCGCATTCACGCTTTTAATCATTTAATTGTTCCGGGCGCGTTTCGTAAAGGCAATACGTATCGGAAGCGGAAACCGAAACGCTTCGGTGCCGTAAATTACGAAATCGACGCGTTCCGTGGTGGAAGGGGGGGTATAAGTGCGCACGCGGCGTTTTAACGCGATTTACGCCACTCGAGAACGGCCGTCGAGAATGATAACTCCCCTGATTCCGGCCCGATAATTTCCTACTCTCCCCGATATTTTTTCTACCTTTTTTTTTCATCTCGAAAACGAGAATCGATCGCGCAACAATTGCGCTAAGCGAGAACTAGAGAGAGCGACGATTGTAAGCGAACCGCAAACTCGATTACGCTCACACGCCCGAGAAACGAGAGTTTCGAGTGCATTTGTACCCGGTCTATCAATCCACGTGTTATAGGTATACAGAGTGCCCCTGAATTACAGAAAATTCTCCAGTCGACCGAAATTTTTCATTCGCGGATAAACATTAGCGAGATGTACTTCATTATACGTTCATGTGAACATTATTATGTTAGGTTCTCTCTCTCGTCCTTCTTTTTGGTAACCTACATAAGGTAACAACGTAAACGAATGGCACGGTATGCGCAGGCACGTTGTTTGACGTGGCCAGGTATATCGGGTATAACGAATTTTAATTTTCTGCTAGGGGAACAATTTCGCTGCGAGTGGAGTAGTATATCGCGAGCGCTAGATGAAATTTCGCTTTAACGAGAACTTGAACCCGCATTCGGTTTTCAGGCGCGCAGCCTCGATCGTGTCTACCGGAATACGAATGGCTCGTTCGTTCGACTTTGTGCAATTATGCTCGTCATGTATGAAATTTTTTTACCCCTCGAGTGTGTAGTATATTAAATTTTCAACCCTCGCGATAATTCAGCTTGCCGCAACTTCTCGTTCTCTTTCTCTTTTTTTTTCGTCCTCGAAAGTGGTTTCAGTTCGCGTTTTCACGACGAGAGATAGAGTGCTCGAGATCGGATGTCCGCATCAATACAATGAAGAATGATGGATGCTATGCGAGGTAGAAACGTCGTATTACGAAATTCTGTTTGCAGACTTACCGATTAAGCTCTTCCAGGCTACGTAGGAAATCGATCGCTTCGGACATGTTCTGTATCCTCTTAACGGTCTCCACCTGAAAGGATTCATTCCCGGGCTTCAAACTTTGATAAATTTGCTGGAGCCTGAGGAGGCCTGGAACAAACGAAATTCATGACCTCGTTACAAGATTCGTTGATCCATAAAATTTATCTATGAAAAAGAGTCTTCTCGATTAAACATTTCGAGAAAATATTTCGTTTAATACTTGTCGATTTGCATGCTCAATTTCGAGAATATTGAAAAATTCATCGACGATTAATAAAATCGATTAGAACATGGACTGCTAGTTCAGCTTAATTATTTCGATATCAATTGGCATTCGCTTTGGTTTGAAATCGAAACGGGAGGATACAAGCTAGAAATCATAGAATCTATTTCTTCGAAATTTATCTCGTTGCTAGATTTCGGCGTAATAATGTCCCGATAACGGGGAAATAGTGGCATCGCGGATTCGTAAATTGATATTAAATTGGCGCGAATGGACACGGGCCGGCCGTGTTTAGGATGCCCGCGGATAACGAAAAGCGGTGTGCGCGGGTGGGGTTAAGCCCTATTAAGCCTGAGTTAAATGCCGTCATAATGTCGTGGCACTGTAATACGCTCGGTGACTCTCACGATGGCAAATAGAATATTCCTGGTTGTATTTGCCCCAGTAGCCGGGATTGTACTCTAGCTCTACCTTGATCCACTGCATTTGCAATGCTCAACCGAGAGCCCTGCGTCGTCCGAGGAGAGTCCTTAAACTCGGCTCTCCAATTTTTGAAATTCTAAGTTTTCAAAGCTCCATATTGTTCTACATTTGCTCCATATTGCTCCAAATTTTTTATTTAAAAATTTAAGTTTGCCGACAAAACTAAAGAACCAGAGTTAGGTTCAAAATAAAAATTTTATATTAAAAAAAAAAAGTTTTGGAACTTATTAGTATTTTGTATACATATAGACGCCATAAGTTTATACTATATGTCGGTACTGAAATAAGTAGTCATTAACATTCATAACGATGCAGCGATAATCGAACCCGAATGCTTTTGACGGGCAATCTGGCAAATCAGACATTAGTATGAAAAAATAAGATAGATATGCAAAAATCGATAAATACTCGCGGTATATCGCACTGTCTAATTGAATCCTTCCGCGTTATGAAATAGCAATTTGCATGCGTTTCGCGATCGACCGTTGTGCATTAAATCATGAATCATGAACCATACGACGAGTCGAAACGACTCTAAAAACAGAAGCTACCGTTAGCATAGAGGTCGATTAAATTGATCATAAAGAGGAAGTGCCGCTGTGACCGAAGGGTCCGTCTTATCCGTTCGATCCAAGGCCACTCGATTACACGACTTTGCCTTCTCGGAACGCGCGTACGACATCGGAGTCTCAATATAATTTAATTTTTCCTCACAGTATAACTCTGAGTCTTATTTAAGCATTGAAAGTGAAAATTTGGCCTTTAGAGACGTAACAAAGTTGTCAGATTGTTTTTATGTCTGGTATCGAGCTTGTAACTTTGTAAGAAATATGCAAAGATTCGAGTTAAAGAAAATCTCAATTTGGTGTCTGTATCATTGCGAGTGCATCCGGGAGCAATTAGGCATCGTACATAACGCCTCTCGATAGTCGTGGTGTAGTCACGTCGCTAGTATCTCACGAAAGAGAGCAAAGAGCGTACACACCGCGAGAATTACGTCAATTAGCGCTCGATTTTGCGATGTTACCTTACCTACAAATGGCGGTAATTACAGAGATTGCCGGCGCTGCATTAGGTAATATTGTGTGGCTGTGTATAATGCATATCTGTATGTTGTACGTATATCGCCGGCGTTCTCATTGGAATAATGCGGCGCTAAGCGGATGGGTCGTGCGTGTTGCGATTCGTACTCTATCAATCTTGATCTCGGTACTGCTAAACGATAGTTATACGTGCGAGTCTCTCTCGCTCTCTTGTTCTCTCCCGTTCGCTTTCTCTCGAGAGACGTAAGCGAGAGCTCTATATAGTAATATAGTCAAACGGCCCGTACAGGCATCCGCGCATATACAGGATGTTCCGAAGTCGTTACACGACTCGGCTAATGGATAAATCTCGAAATTTCGAACATAAAACTCGAGTGCTTTTCTGTCGATCGAGCCATTCTTCCGAGTTATTCGCATTTTCGAATAGTCAACGAAATGCGATTTCGATTCTTATATACTTGTCATTGTGTATTCATACCGTTTCGTTACATCCGATTATAGTGACCATCAACCACTTGCGGTATAAATTCGTATTTATTTGTTATATAAATTTCGCAAGCGTACAATAACGCGCGGGTAATTTTGTGGACGCGATTTGTAAAAATAAATATCGCGTATAGAGGTTAAAAGTAGCAACAAGAATCGCTTTTTAAAATTCCGCTCTCTGGTTGAAGAAAAACGAAAATTCTAAGACACCGTGTATACATACAGGCAAAGATACACATAGACGCGCACCTACACGTACTCGAGCTACGAGTCATTCGTCGAGCGAAGCGAGCCGCTATTACGTGGGATTCCCCCGGCAAGATAACAATCCGGCGCACCGAGCTTCGTGTACCCACACTCTTATTTTTGGCCTTCCCCTTCGACACACCGTAGAGCACGAAATTCCCTCTCGCAATACGGTACCGAGTTCTACGATCCGCTTCCCAAGGAAAAGATATACATTGTGCGAAAAAATTGAGGGAAAAAGCCCACCGAATGGAGCTCTCGGGGTCGAGCTTCGCAATTATCCGACACAGAGTTCGCGCATCAACTTTACAATGGCGCCACAAAGCGTCGTATGTTTTACTTTCTTTTATTTTTTTTTTTTTTTATTTCTTACAGTGGGTGTTATATATAATATTAATGATAATAAAAAACGAGCCTTGTTATCGCTTAATGCAAAACTATTGTAAGCGAAAAATGAAGTGTCATCTTTTCTCGTCGCGGAGTTCAATCTGTATCTCCTCCAGTGACTTTCCCTCGGTTTCTGGCACGTAGAGATAAATGAAGACCCATAGTATGAAAATGATGATCGCGAACGTCCAGAGAGGTGCCTCCGTACCGTAAGTATCGCTTGCGACCTATATTCGTAATTAAAAATGACGTATAAAACTTTCGGAACTTCGATAACTCGTTGAACGATAAATTGTTTATTTTGCAATCTCCCGAGTCTTAAGTTCAGTCAAACTAAATGAAAAAAAGCTGTAACTTTGGGTAAATTCGCATGGAGCTGAAAATTAGTATACAGGGTTTGAAAATTTTATTCGTGGTTAAAAGAGAAAAATGTCAATTTTTCGTATTTTTTCTCATGAACGGTATTCGGTCTACTGTGACTGAACTGAAGAGTTTAAAAAAGGAACGTGAAATTAAATTTCCTGCGGTAACTAGAGATCTCCTTATTGGGGTGATCGATACCTGGTAGAACTTGACGGTCGCGGTGGTCGTGAGTGCGTAAGAGAGCGCGCTGAATATCGCCGCCGGTAGTTTGACCTCGAAGGAGAAGATCTCGCCCACGTAGGCGAGGGGTATGGGATTGAGAGCGAGGCCGAACACGAACACGTAGGTAATGAGAAACACGGTTGGCATCCATCGTATGTTGGAGACGTCGTAGCCTCGCACGAGCAACGTGAAGAAGGTGGCCAGGGCGACGAGGGAGAGGGCGCAGATCGGCGCGGTCAGCAACAGCAGGAGCCTCTTGCCCGTGAAACGGACCATGAAGACGCAAGCCGCACCGGCTACGACCACGGCGCATCCCGTTATGACGACGCAGAGGCTCGTGGAAATCGGGAAGCCCGCCTCGTCGAGGATGTACGTTTGAAAGGCCAAAATCGGCGAGGCCCCCGTGAGCGTCAGTGCGCCGAGCAATATAGCCGCTATGCCGAAAGCTCGGCGATTCTGCGGTCTGCTGTAGATCTCCCTCAACGAGTTAACCAGGGTGGCCTTCTCGCATTCCTCCTCGGTGGCCACTATCCTCTTGATCTCTTCGAGCTCCTCCTTCACGTTCTGCTTGCCCAGCGACCACTGCAGAGTCTTCTCCGCGGACATCAGCCGATTCTGTCTCGTGAGGAAGACCGAGCTCTCCGGGAACCAGATGAAGCTGATCAGAAAACTGATGGGCACGAGCAGACCGATCATGGCCATCGTGAACCTGCTCGTCCACAGGCCGATCGCGTACGAGAGGAGCATTCCGATGTTGAGCAAAACTGCCATTAAGGTGCTCAGCGGTCCTCTCATCCGCTTGTCGCTAATCTCGCCGATGTACATCGGCATCACCGAGTAGGTTATCCCGCAGCTCACCCCGGCCAGCACTCGACCCAGGTAGATGATCGATACGCTCTCGGCGAAACCGAGGAGCACCCAGCTGGCTATCTTCGGAGCTACCGCGACCAGCAGCGTTCCCTTGCGGCCGATTGTGTTCATCAGAAAGAGCGGTACCAGCGAGCCAAGTCCCACGCCCACGTACATAAAATTCACGATCCATGCTATCTCGTCGGAAGTGACCTTCAGTGGGTCTTCCTTGTTGAATTTCGGTATCGTCGGGGTGCTCCAGCCCTCGTGCATCCCGCAATCCACGATCAACAGATTGCCTGCGAATTCGCAACATTTTGTTTCGTGATCGTACGACGCGATCGTGATATCGATGGGCCGATACTTACACACCAAGCCAATCAGCGTCTGACGAAAAACGCCGCGATTCATGTTGAATCTTCTCGATCGCGATCGATGGGCATCCGTACTTTCGCGATTCTCTAACTCGAACGCAATCAATGAGCATCCGTATTTTCGTAATTCTTTAACTCGATGAAAATCGTCTCATTTTTCTTGAGATTTATTTATCTAAACGGAATATGGCGCGCTGTGAATAACAAAAAATACGTTGGAGAACGCCGAGAATAAAAGTTTTGCACGCTCTAAAGATCTTGGAGACTTTGTCATTTTCAAATACAGTATTACACCAGTGTTTATATGAGCTTTATGCAAACACGAGAACTTACAGAGTCTGATAATTACATTATTTAGATTGCAAATTTAATTTAATTTCATTCTCATTTTTACTACATTTTCATTCACGTTTATTTTAAAATTATCATAAAAGTTGAGACGTAACATCACATTGACTTGTTAAATTAAAAACGTTCGAATGAACTTCTTTTGAACTCGTTATATTAATATTTTTCCTGTCCTCAAAATATCAAATTGAAATGTTATAAAAACGAGAGAGACTCGGCTGTCGACCTGATTTATATTACATTTTAATTATTCAAATATAACCTGTCCAGAAAAGGTAAAGCGGCCAAAACCAATGCCCCTAACCCGGCAAGTAGAATACTCGATCTTTCCGCGCGGAATTTCGATAATCGAAAGTGCTCGTTAGAAATCCTATTGGAGGCAATTCGCGAGTCCCTCCCCGCGCTCGCAACGATCCATCATCCAACCCTTCTCGCTCTATTCTCGGCACTCGGCGAGGTAGATGTCGAAGACAAAGCCTAACCGGCGAGCTTATAACTGGATACCGAAGTGTCTTCCCGAGCACGCGTTTCACGGGAACGCGCCCCGCGCGTTTGTGTATCGCATAACTCGCGCCGAGCGATCGCGGCTTAGACGTCTACTTATCGTCGTTACTCGACGGCAGCTAATATCCCGAGTCTATCTTCCAAAGTGACAATTTACGGTTGACGTTGCCGGTTGCCGCGACGAGCGCGTCGTTATATCGACGGAAGCCGGCGCGGAACTCGGGCGACTTTTTATTGAATTTTATCGCGTCACTCTCTTTAATGCTCTCGTTTTTCGTAATACGGTACTCATTGTGAAATAAATAACGTAGTACGAATTAATTGCTCGTGCTTTTACCGACACGTGAGTCTCGAAACGACTTTTATCGTCTAAAAATCCATCGAAAACAAAAGACATTCTTGCAACTGAGGTGTAAACTCGAGAAACCCAAATTATTACGTGAAATCGAACAACAAACGAATCGATAATGAGTTGTTTATTGTTATTGATTATTATTGATGATTTATTTCGAGAGCTCGTACAGATCCTCGGTTGTTATAAGATAATTAAAATCGACATAAAATTTAACCGTGCCTGTTTTGAACATTATACCGTATTTATGTTTACTCTCCTATCATCGGAATTGGCGTTCACCCGCGTGGATTATCGAGCGGCGATAAAATCACGGCCATTCAGCGTCGAGACACGTGCGTGATGGGAATCGCGCGAGACTACCGTTCGCGACCCTCATCCGGTTTGTATATAACGCGGTGTCCCCCACTGTTTCGCGATCCCGACGAGGTGAGAAGTAAAAATGGAAAAATGACAGGAGTGTACATACAGAAGAACGAGAAGCGATCGACGAAACGCGTCGAGCACGACTGAGCGGTAACGATTTCGTTCCCTCTGATGGGACTGACGTACGGAGTATACAGAGTGTTCAAAAACGACTGTCTGAACTTTTAGTGAGAATTGAATCGAGCAGAATTTGAGCCAAACTTGAAAAATCTTGAAGAGAAGTGTCTTTCATTTTTTTGTAGAATGTACAGCTCTTCGGTTGTTCTAACCCAAGAAAACTCTGATAATCACGAATTTAATCGGAATTTAAATGTTGAATTAAATTTAAATTTAATGTAATTTTTTCAATTTGAAATTCTTTCTAGCGATAACTCATACCAGTGGTTCTGGAACACACTGTATATCTCAGCGTTTACGCGCATCTCGGGAAAACTCGCGAATGGAAAATGTCTGTTCGAGACATCGCGGATTGCGCAACGATGGCCAGGTGGAAGCGCGACGAACTCGTTTCGCGACGATGCTCCGTGTAATTCGCTATTGAGAGATATACTCCAACGCGATACGCGCGTTCTCTGATTCATACCGCACTCTCGCGACTCGTACCGATCGATTAGCATTTGCGTTGAGGTAGTTGCATCGTGAAAATTACTTTTTTTCCGCGTTAAAGTCTAATTATAGGTTTTAACCTATCAATTTCAAATTTTCGATCAAATTTTGAGTTCTAACAGAAAAAATATATATCGAATACGTTTTATTGTTCAAACCCTCTTTTTTTTCAATTTTTATGAACAAATTCCTGATTCAACCATTCAATTTTCCAGATATTGCAGTTTAAAGTCTTCCGTGCGTATAAATTTCACATAAATGAATGAACGTGAAATGAATTTCGATACATTTATCATCATTTTCATGTGCAAGTATTTAATTTTACTGCGTTCGTGTACGGAATTCAGAAACTAATTAATTCGATGGCATTTTGTTTTCCGTAATTTTTTATACCGATTTTATTACAATTACCTCGTTCACAATGTTCACTCACTCGTTGAAAATTGAGAAAAAGATTCCGCTTTATTGTCTCTACGGCGATTTTCGCGTGCTTTATTATTCTTTCTTTTGCATATTATCGTGAACTTGAATATTTTCTGAAAATGCTAATGGTCCTGATAATAATAAATGACGGCGATGGAATATCACGATTACGCAGTCATCCAGCAGGAAAAATAAAAGAAACCTCGGGACGTTACAATTCGAGCGATGCAAAAGCGATCCGAGGAATGCACTTTCCTTTCGTTCAAGGTCGCGGACGCGCCGTTGTTTTAACGACCGATTAGCCATTGAGCTTGCTTTATAATACGAATTTTTCTCGATGCCGCTTCGCGGATGTTTCGTAACGGTCTGTCGTTAAAGGACGATCGAGAGGAAGGAGGAAAAAATTGAGTTCGACAATCATCGTAAAACTAATTGTGGCTCGCGGTTACGTAAAAGTTGAATGACCAATTTTTCGCGAACACGGATAGAAGTTAGCGGATCACCGGTAATTTACGAATAAAAGCAATTCGCAAATTTCAAGCAAGGAAAGTGTACTGGCGTGATGAACAGCTCGATTAAAGCGAATTCTCGAGCGATGAAAATAACTAGGCTGTGCATAAAAATCCTGGAGTGTAATAAAATAACGCGAGAACGCGTATTGAAGTTAACGAAGATGCGAAATTATTTTTTCCTAGATATCTTTTCCTAGTAGCTTGAGGCTCGACGAGGTTTTTCTTGTAAGCGCACTTTGATTATTTCGAATCGAGGAAAAAAACTTTATACCTGTCACGCACCAATCTTTTTACGCGCACAGATAAATGTTGAGCTGCACGCGCTCCCATTTGTCTCTACGATGAAAATTCGATCGAATCTCGTCGCAGCTGAGCTACAACGCGATTTTCGCGCTCCACGCGACGAAGAGACGGTGGGAGAGGTCGAGTCGAAAACTGATCGGGAACGGTGGACTCGACGCGTAAAAGTCGCGCCGGGTTTCGTTCATTCTCCCCCACCCCTTCGATCGGTAGCTCCGAATCGACGACAAAGTCTCCCGACACGGTCTACCGACGTAATTACTTTTCCGAGATTCTCGCGAGCACGAGATTTCGCGGTCCTACGGAACCCGAACATTCTACGTCTGTTCTCCTTTTTTCTCCTAATCTCGTTCCGTTTTTCCGGGCTCTTTTTTCGCCCTTAATACCGTTAGGGTTTCCCTTTAAGGTTCTCGTGGTACAGTCAGTGTCAAAAATTACGAAAAACAATACTGAATCGATGAAGAAATTTTATTGAAAAGGAAATGAGAAAAATGAGAAAAAAATTTCGAATTTTCGTTTTTTTTAAACTGAACGACCTTTTTCGCTTGTAATACCGTTAGGGAATACCTTTACGATAATCAAGGTACAGCTAGTATTAAAAAGCCCATACTTGTAATTATATTTTTAAACTATTTAATAGAATATTTATTGAATTTCAAATTTAATAAAATGTACCTAGTAGTTCCATGCGAGTTAAATGGCACCAATTACATATATAATGGATTTATTGGAATTTAAAGAAAAATTTCTCTCTCAACAAAATCAAAAATAACTTCCAGGTACACCAATATTTAAATATTCAGATAGTAACTTAGTATTACAAAAAAATTTTTAATTTGTGTGAATGTGCAACTAAATCTTGGAATTTTAGCAACATTCTGAGAAAATCAATCTTTACGAAATGTATCGAAATCGAAAGATCAGATCGGTACGATTACGATATTATATCGCGATGTATCGAATGAATTTTTCGGAAAATCAACGCGTTTCTTTCGAGCGCGGAAACGTAATGCCTTCTTTTTTCCATCCAATTCTCTAACCGGTATATAACCAGCAGTATTGTTCTTATGCTCTTTTTACGCGGGTTTTTGTCGCGACCGCGCGATCGGTCGTGTTTTACCCGATTCTAGGTGGGTGAGGTGGGGGAAGGTGGAAAAAAGGTAACCGAGAAATCGAGGCGCAGTAGAACGAATCGTTCTCTCTCTCCCTCTCTCTCTTTTACGAGGAGAACATTACCGGTGGCTGATATAAATCACTATCGAAATTGTCGTCGACAGATTCGCCGTAATTTGCTCGCGTTATTTCGTCATTTGTAGTCGGCTATCGTGCCAGAAGCGGTTGTTTAAAAAATCCAATCGAATCGTAACTGCGACCTGGTTCGCGTATCGCGATTACCTGTTTTTTCTTCCTGATTTTATTTATTCTTACTCTCTCTCGCCGTGATCGCCGTTGATGAATCATCTCGCTGAAAGCTACCGGAGATAACAGTAAATTATACATTACGCCGCTTGACATAAATAACGCAACTACGATACACTCTCCCGCAGTTTTTGTTTTACGATTATCCGCAGTTCAGACGATGCGCTAATTTTTTGCTCCATTAATGCGTCAAACAGTGCGCGAGCGATGCGCATGTCTTTTGCATCGATATTGTACGCGACACACTCGCTGGAAATAGTATAGAGGTCGACAATTTTTCCACGTGATTGTGTTGGCACGTGTGATCTTATTATAATATTGTGCAGTTTGAGTAGCAGTGAAATTTCAATATATAAATCGGGGCAGTAGCTAATATGAAAAATTGAAATTGAGAACGTACACGCGCAATGTTACATATAACAATATTTTAATTAAACATGCAAATACTGACTTTCGAATTTGATATAATTTTTTCAACACATTTCGATATTTTTGCAGAACACGGATAAATATTTGAGAAAAATATGTATATAAATTTCATGATGGGATGTGCATTCAATATCGAAACAAATACGTAGCTATTCATATTTGCTTATTACGGAAAATAACGATCTATTTATATCTCGACGCATTTGCGATTGGATGCGTTTCTCCTTGAACTTCATTACGCAGACCCGTAGGTGCGAAACGTCATTGACTAACCAAACTGGTTTGTCGGCCCTCGAAAATAAAGCAAACACGAGACTCCCGGACACTTGATATACACGGAAAGCGAAATGAAGAATCCGGCGTGCGTCGAGATTTCAAGGAAGCGCGTCTTCTCGCGTATACAGGGTGAGTCACTCGACTCGATGACCTTAAATCTATCGTAAAACTAACCGCAGGTTTTGCGTGAAATATAAAGGAAAAAGTTATGAACAAATTATACATACCGCAAAAATAATAATCTGAAAACGAAAATTAAGGTCAATATCGCGGTAACATTAGATCTTGTTTAATGAGGTCAATCAAATTGACGTGGAATCGAGTTTGAATCTACCGAAACTCAATTTCCTAATTGCTTAAATATTAAAATGTTGAGATTAAGGAATTTACTGTATAAAATAAAAATATTTATACTCTCTCAATTCAAACATCATATGCCAAATACAATATGCACTTATATAAAATTTGTAATAAATTGAAGTTTACAATAATTAGATCGGTCGAAAAGACGTAAATGTTAAAAAACAGAAGCAACAGAATCGCAAAGTGCAGTACCAGCATGTTGGTCGTTTGCGAGATGAGTGGGAGCAGCGCGGCAAACTCCGACAGTCTCTTATCGGTGAATTGGACTCGACGGTGAAAATTTTGCGCGGCTTGATTACTCCCCATGAGGGACGCTGGGTCCAGCTAATAAATGAAGTTTATCGCGAAAGAACGAGCTCGCGTATATATATGGGTCATCACAGCGAGCGATGCGCCGTAATTCCAGGCTTCATAATGTTGATCTTTTGCTCGTTACAAGCTAATGCAGTAGCATGCGCGCTCCACGGATGACAGCTCGAGTAGCCACGCAAAACGTGCGTCGGGAACTTCGTCGAGCCGGAAGCGAACGTCTGTTTTCGCTCCAAAATTGGTTCGGTTGAATATTACCCGAGTAGAAATGAAAATAATTTTCTTTGAGTCGATGAAAAATAAATAAAAACTTAACTTGAAGTCGTTCACATTGATCATATAGATCATAAACGTTTCAATTTGTTATAAAACGAGATGTAGTCGATTTCGATCGGACCACTCTGTACGTGGCAGAATCGTCGAAACTGAGCAAACAAAAATCGATCCCGATGAAACGCTCGGGGAAGTCCAGACGAAACCAGTCGTCTCGGTATTCGCAAGGTACTCGAGTTTATCCGCATGCGAGCCGTTATTTTTCAAACTACAATACCAGGAATCACTGATTAATTCATTTCTTCTCGAATCGCTTCTTGCCTTTCAGTGGAAATCTTTCTTTTCGCAACAACATATTTTTATCGTCCTCGCCTGAACTGACGCAAGAAAAAAAAAACTTGGAACTAAATGGAGCATAGAATATTGTTTTTTTGTATTCTTCTTTTTAATCACCGACCGCAAGAAGCGTATTACGTTAATAGTGTTGAATTTAATACCGTGTGGTCGAGAAATGATTGAATTATCGAGTGGAAATTCTGCAAATCTCGTGCGATAATGGCAGATATTATGTGTTATTAAACACGCGCGTTGTGAATAATTACGCGATCATCATTGAATTGGGATCGAGTCTAGAACGTTACGGAAGTGGCTCGATTATTAAAATACGACACGTAGAGGCGTCTTATCCCGTGTAACGGAAAAAAAAGGAAGCAGAAACTGATAAATTATAGATAACCTGGGATCCATATCGAGGGGCGAGTCTCGTAAGATGGGAAATACATTGGTCGAGAAAAGTAGTGACTTACCGTCGTGGGAATCGTACAGATAGATGATTTTCTTCCATCCGTAGTATCGCACCGTATCGATGATGGCGCGATGGTAATCCGGTCTCATGCTTATAGCGAAGTCTAGAAGGCCAGACGACGGTGTCAGAACCTATAACGTTATCAATCTACTGTATTTCAATTCCGTCCCCTCTCATATCGCGATTCTCATTCATGCTCCAGCTTATTCGATTTATTAAAGACGCGATATTTCTTAAAGATAGTTGCCGTGCTATAAGTATAGTATCGGACTTATTCGAATTTTCACGTATATCAAAACTATTATTACACAATCATTCTCAACATTTCACTTTGACTAGAAATAAAGTGTATTAAAGTTCGAATCATTCGCATCGAGAGCAATGGCAGAATATCATTGAGGTATATCAGTTTTGATTTTTAATGAAACTACACGGCAACTACCGTAAGTTTATAACGCATTCTCTCTCACCTTTTCGGGAAACCATGGCGTAACAAATGGCATTTGAAACGTATTACTGTACGAGTGAAGGGTATCAAAAGAGTCCGGACTAACGGCACCGAGCATTGAAAACACTCCTCTGCTGAACTGACTGCATACTGAAACAAAGAAAGATAGAATACAATAGACGGAAAATTAATCATTTCGATTATACGTATAGTCTATATCGAATTTGTCAATTGCGCTATTCATAATTACGTTAATGAATCGAGAGATAAGCCGAGCTATCTCGATTATACAGATAGGAGAAATGATTTCAACCTTTCGGGGCAGATTTTCAATGTTCCTGGAAAAAAATGGGGAGAGTCGAGAAAATCTCGTTCCGGGCTGCACTGTCCGGCGTTTATTGTCAACGTCCCTCGAGCGCATTTATATTCATAAGCATAATAGGTATATTATGATATATACGAAAGTTCTTTCTCTAAAATCCGAGGCTGGCTACCTCGATGTTTCATTATCGCGAATTTTCCTCTCCTCTCTCTCCTCTCTCTCTCTCTCTCTCTCTCTCTCTCTTTGCAGGAGAGTTAATTGTACTTGTAATGCGCCATACGTGTTTAAAGTAGCTAACAATTTTTGCAAACTTCATATACGCTAATTTCTACTTATTCGATTATACAATTAACGTTACGGGGCAAGAAACGTGTTCGGCTCGTAGCAACAATGGAATTATGTTAATTGTTAATTAGGGAAAAAGGGAGATAAGAGGGCGCATCGACGGTATCGAGTGTCACGTACGACTTGGTGTACATATGTATACACTCTGTATAGTTGTACGGTGTACGTAAACACACATCGACCCGTGAAGTAACTAATTCCAACTATCCTTTATAAACCATTTAACTTGGATAACTTGTTCGCCGTGCGCATATTCCTATTTGCTCCCCTCGTAAACCCCCTCTCACCCCCTCTCCGCAACTCCCATAATGTGTCTCGCATGGGCCGAACTTTATCACAATTATCACACGGACGCGCGCTGTTTTACGATTCCGCCCCGGTGAGTTTCGCCTACGCGGCGAGTTTCGCAGCGAACTGTCGATTAGCCCGATCTAGATAACCGCGCGGTTGCAACACTCGAAGAAAGGAAGGACACTCCGCTCCCCTCCATCTACCTCCTCTAATCCGAGTCGAACGGAGCTCAATTTGCCGATTAAATAATTGGATAAGACAAGAGGTAGGCAAAAAGGTTGTTTAATTACCGCGTCGCGCTCAGATACGTAAAGCTTCTCTTCTTTTTGTTCCACCTCGTTTTCGTTCGTTCTCTATATTTTGAAACAGTACGTAGCTTTTAGCGAGATTTTTCGCCGAACAATGTATCGAGCTTTTCTCGAAAAATTTTTAAATAACGAGTCGTTTCCGGCGATGTTGGTTTTTCGTCGATGAAATTACACGTTGGGAACGTCACGGCGCTGGGAAAGGAAAAAAAATGCCGTACGGAGATTTAATTAACGTTCTGTCATTTCCGTAAAAACAGATTCGAATTATCAAAGTCCGGGAAAATAGAATCTCTTTTTCTTGTTATTACAATTATCGCTGCGAGCGAAGAGAACGGAATTGCGACTATTCGGTCGTAGAAATTTTTCGAACAACTTTCGCGCGATAATTGCATGGATAATTATGAAATTATAAACAAGGTAGGATTCAAATTTCAGCTCCGATGATCGCGGTGATTATAGATTCGACAGGTTTTTCGTATTTGGCGAAAATCTCACATTTCGTATTTTGGATGCTTATTCCTATTTATCTTCCGCGTTTTCCGCCTCGACGGCGATGGAAAATCATTTTTCACTGGGATAATTATAAACTCATTATCTCATGGCCCAACCAGGCAACGGTACAACGAAATTCCCCATCGAAGCGCGATCAACTGAAAATCGGAAAATTGAACAATCAGTACCCGCGCACGAAAGGAAAATCCGCTTGAGGATTTATTACGAGAAGTGAGCGAAATTGCCAAAGCTGATTAGCGATCGCGCGTCACTCATGATTCGTAAAAATCGTGCGAGTACAGAATGGATGAGATACCAAAATTAATTATACACGCCGATTGTTTTATCATTAATATTCTGTTACATTGTTTTCATTGCGCCTCCAGGGAAGACCGCAAATGAATTTCCAAGCGTTTCCTACTCCGCATTGCTCCGCGTACTTTACTTTCACCGATGTTTTTTCACTCTCGGCGCGCAAAAACGGATCGCTAATAACGCCGATACATTAATCAGCGATACGATTGGGCTTCGACACCTCGTTTTGCCGATAAAATCGCACGAATTCAAAATCCTCGTGCTTCGATGCTTCCTCCCCTCCTTCCTCGCTGCCACCCTCTCGTCCAATCGTAAATTGAATCGTACGTCTTTTGTTATCGGGTCGCGATCTTGAAAATTTTCAACGATCGATACTCCATGGTTTATGAAAGGTCGATTGTCCGCGCAAGGGCTTTTATTGTTTTGCGCGGCCATTGTCGACGAGAATGGAAACGTCTATCGTTTGTTTACCCCTTCTTTATCGGCTCGCGAGGATCTCTTTTTTTCACCCTTCCGCCCTTATACGAAAGAACATCGAAACTCAGTTGATAAGTTAATTTTATGCATCGCGATCTCATTTTTACAATTTGCTGAAAATTCTCGTTTAAACATATCCTTCGAGTATAGCCAATGGGCAATTTCGATCGAAAGAAAAAAAAAAATTCGAAGAGCTTCGTGAATCACGGTAATCGCGTTTCGTTCGGCCTTAAGCAAGAATATCTTCTGGCGGAATTCGGACTGTCGTTGGTTCGAATTCGAGCCATTCTCGACGATATCCGTCGTCGGGATTTGCCGGACCCCGCCGGTAAAAGGATTAACGAGACAAGGCTTAATCGTATTGAAAGGACCATTCTCGCTTCCCACTTCTGTTTTCCGCTTCGCTCTGTCTTCTCTTTCCTCGAACTATTTTCCTCTCGCTCCCTCCCTCTTGCTTTCACTACCTTTTCTATTTTTTTACTCTACTTTCTCGCTCTTTTTTTTGGTTTCTCGCTCTTTATCTTCAGCCACGCGCGTACAATGCGCTTTCATCCAAACCTCCTTGTCTCGGGCGTTTCGATGTATGCCTAGCGCTACCTTCTTTTTAACGTTTCCATCTCTTATATACATATATGTATATTCGTATGTGTGCACGTATACGCGAGAGACTCCTCGGGATCATTTCGCTACTCCCGCCGGTCCTTTATCCGATTCCCGGCCGCACGTTCCGTCGATTTTCTTCCTCGACACTCTCGGTTGGGGATAGAGTAAGAAAATTCGAAGCGATAATGACGCGCTCCGGTAGAGTATCGCGACATTCGAGCCGTTCGAGATTGAAATAACAACAGCCTCGTTCTACGGCCTTTATTTTTGTTTTCAAGAAATTCGCGCGTATACGTCGCTCTAATATTTATGAAGCTCTCTTTATTCATGAAACTCGGGAAAAATCGGCTCCTGCATATGTATAACAATTTTTTGAGAATTTTCACGATTGATTTTCGTCAGAATGAAAGCGCTTAATGAATACAGCCGATCAAGTTCGACTTACGCGATAAAACCGCACGGATTATCCACGTACAGAGGCGAGTCCAATTTTCGAATTAATTTCGATTCGCGTTCGAAAACTGCGGGTTTATACGCGTCGTTGTTAATTTTGCGGTGGGTAGCGTTATTTTCACTCGGCTTGCGCGGGTGGCGAAGTGCAAAGGAGTCGAGGACAGAAAGACAGAGTTGAAAAAAGAAAATAATCAGGAAAAAAAGTGGAGGCTAGAAGAGAGGAGGTGAAGTAAGAAAAAAACGAGAAAAGAGAAAAGAGAGAGAGAGAGAGAGAGAGAGAGAGGCTGAATCGTCGACGACGGGGGTATAAGGTCGACGGAGGCCGTGGGGATGAAGGACGATAAGGAAGAAACAGTGTCGCGATATTTTATGGGAAAAACTCTTCGCCTTTTTCCATCTCAAAGCCCCCTCTGGGTTATTCTTCTTGGGTATTCTTCTCCCTCTCGCTTACTAACCCGTCTATTCTCTCTCTCTCTCTCTCTCTCTCTTTCTCTTTCTCTCTCTCTCTCTCTACCCTCTTATCCTCTCTGTCACGCCCATTCGGTGCTCGGGAGCTTTTTCGTTCGCGTACCTTAGCCACGAGCGCGAAAGTGGGACGAGTAAGGACGCGCGCTGGCTACGTAAATTACCGAAGAGCGAGTTGTGGAGAGGAGAAAAATCATCTCCTCTCTCTCTCTCTATCTCTCTCTCTCTCTCGCTTGCTCCTTCTGTATAAAATTACGAGTCATCGAGAGTGAAAATTTTCGCTGGAAAATTCTTCGCGGGAATTTTTCATCCCCTTTATATCGAGCGATTACACGAGTTTCGAGCTCGAATTTACGTCACTCGATGGCGAGTGAAAGTGGCGCAAAGTTCGGCCCGTGCACGGTGCAGTATAAGCGAGAGGTGTCCGTCCGATACAGACTTTATCCTCTCCTGCGCCGATTACTCCATGCACCGTCCACCGTATACATTCGAGTATATAAGCTATATATATTTTATTCGGACTTCCACGCGCCCTCTCTCCCTCTCTCTCTCTCTCTCTCTCTCTCTCTCTCAGCCTCTATCTCGTACAACAAAGCGAAATAAAGTGGCGAAATAAAACAGTTGGTCCGATCCGAATGCAGTGTAGTTTTCATGAGTTTATGCCCATTCTTTCCGTGTGCTTACCTTTTCTCTCTCGTTATTCGTTGAAGGTGTTCATTTTTTTACTCCCTCTCTCTCTCTCTCTTTCCCTCTCTTGCTTTCTCTTTCTCTCCAGACTCCTTGCTCCTCTGTGCGCCCCTGGGTTTACTTTTTTCCGCACCCGCCGGCAGAGAGACCGCAGAGCGTAGCGTATCCGAAACTCGAGAGAGCACGTATAGCGATAATGCGCAGACAAGCAGAGAGGGAGATAGAGAGAAAGAGAGAGGGAGAGAGAGAGAGAGAGAGAGAGAGAGGTCTCAAATGCGGAGAACGGAGGATAGAAGCGAATTTTAATCGCGTCGATGCCCCGCAGTGACTTTTTCGCCGTGTCTAATTGCACGGGGCGTTCGATCGTCCATTAGTAGCAAGAAAATAGCCTATAGCTTGAATTTTCGCTATTTATGGGATTCCGTCCCTCTCCTTTTTTTCATCCCTCAATGTGTCGTCCTCGAGTTCTTGCTCATTTCGCATTTGCATTCGCACGCGCGCTACTCGTTTCCTCTCCGTTTTTTTGTTATCCCGCCATTACTATCCTCCCCGCGTCTACGTCTCGTCGTCTACTCGCTGACATCCAATTCTCGACTTTCGCTGCTCGCTTCTTCCGTTTTGGTTTTTTATTTCCACTCCCAGCTCCGACTCTCTCTCTCTCTCTCTCTCTCTCTCTCTCTCTCTCTTTCTCTCACCCCCGCAAAACGGTCGTTAGGAACCGGACCGCAAACGTCCCCGCATGAATTCTAATGTAACGCGCGCCACTCCACCCTTCTTACCCCTAGCCTCCCTCTCGCATGTAGCCGCTTTTCATCTTAGCGAACGCGTGAACAGCAATTTGAGCAAATTTTTTACCTTTCTTCATCCGCTTGCCGCTTTTAGCGATTATTTCGAATAATTTGCGGTGAATTGAACATTTTTGAAAATAATGTATTTTTTTATTATTATAATTATGTTTATAATAATGAATTTAATTATTTATTAAATTCAAACTTGCTAGTTAGAAAATACTATTTTTGAATTACGTAACGCTTTTACAACGTTATAAATACATCGAGTTTCTATATGGCTTTGTTTTCGAAGCACTCAAAAATATGGGAGAATTTTTATCAAACGTAAACACTTTATTTGTTATAATTTTTTATGGGCGCAAATAAATCTCTTTGCTTTATGCGGGATCGTGATATACCGGGTTCGTGGAAGCGAGGTATTGAATGCCGTTCTCGCGACTTTGAGCGAGCCTCGTAGAATACTCTTTGTTAATAAACGATATCGCGATGAGACTGAAAAGAAGAGTTTTCTTTTTCGTCGTGATATTGGCAGTCGTATTAACAGTGGCATTCTTGCCGAGTGTTTGCGCGGGAGATAGTAAAAAAGAATTGACACCGGAAGAAAAGGCAGCGAAAAAGGAGAGGAGGGCCCTTAAGAGGAAGAAAAGAATTAAGAAGGCGAAAGAGGTAAGTTGTGTCGATTGTTATAAATGTTCGATTCGATTCGATTCTCACGTAAATTTACTGTTTGTAATGCATATGCATATGTATGTATTCTATTATCATGTTTACGCTATAATTTTTATGTTTAGGTTGGTAAGCTGCTAGCAGTTGTTATTGGTACTGCGATATCGAGTGGTTTACTTGGCAAATGAATGAAATTCTGTTAGGAATATCGAGGCAGATTAAATTAAAATTTTCAAAGTGATTGAAGTGCATAATTAATTCAAAATTGGATTGTTATTAAATATTCCGAAATGATTCAATTTGTAATAGATATAATTATTCCAAATCATCATAATCTTCCCTGATAATTTATAACCACTTTTATGTGATAAATAAATGGCAATCCTTAAGAACGAATTGAAAAATGATATTGAGTTAACACTATTGTAGCTTTTTATGTGTGCGATGCATTCATGAATTCTGATATTTGTAAATGTATTATACTATTAAAAATCAAATTACGCACATGACATTTTCAATGCACGGTTTTATCGGAAAATAAAATTTTTAAAGACGTACGGTATTTACTCGTTTAATATTTTCACGACATTGATAATAATCTGCGTCCATCAGGGACTTTTAGCGAGTTCGAGTTTCCAAGAGAAATATTTAAAATCGAAAAACATTATACAGACGTTTTAAAATGAGGAATCTAAATCTATCGCTATATTTAGTTATTGCTATTTTTGTGTCAGCCTTAGTTTGGGGTGCTGATTCGCATCCAGGCGTTGCAAAATTGTTAATCAAAGGAGGAAAAAAGGTAAAATATTATGTTATTTTCGCAAGCGTATACTGTTTCTGATTTGATTACTATTCAAAGGTGGCAACCCAATCGTTATTGACTAAGGGCCAAGAACTACTTAGTCGTGCATTGAGTTACATCATGCCTGTGGAATGAATGATTTTAAATGAACGAATATCAATTTAATTATAACGTATTCCGGACTTTAAATAAATTAAGCTATAATGGTTTGCTATAACAATATCATTTCATGCGATACGTATTTATTATTAGTAATTAACATAGCGTGGAGTTTGTCGCGATAAATATAGCCCATGACTTACTGAGACGCGAGAGTTTATAAGCATCCGCTGTATTAATCACATCGACAAAAGCCTGCAGCTCAAACCGGCGGGTCGTAATATTCTGATTGTGGTTGAACATTGCAAACTTGAAAGCTGATTGAACCTCGTCAGTTCCTTGCTCAAATATGGCACCTGTAAGCAGAACATAAACAACATGTTATCAATTATTTACCCATAGTCAATTATTTACCATAGATCAATACTGTTTTTCGCAGTTTACGCCACACGATAATTAACCCTTTATGGACCTCATCTCGTCAAATAATTTAAATAAAAACAAAAATTGACAATTTAGTTAATATGGGGTAATTGAAAGATCTCGTGTCGAAAGCTGAAATATCTATTACGTATAAATCTAGACAAGGACAAAAGAAAGCGGGAGAGGGAGAGAAAAACAGAAATCACGGTCGTCGGAGAAGATCGACTCCGAGGTGGTAAAAAACGCGGAGATTTCAAAGGGCGGGAAGATGGAAGGAGGCGAAATCGATGTCAATGTCGGACGCTGGTGGGGAGTCTAGAGTTCCAATCGATAAACTATAGCGGTGTGTAGTGCCCCGCCTGTCAACGCTCTGAAATTAACGCACAGGTGCATCGGGATGCAGGTGCATTCCAAAACTACATTTCGAAAGTTTTACGCTTCCCCGCTTGCCGACGAAAATCCATTCGACTATTTTTCTAAACTCTCGTCTAGCCATTACGTTCACTTATCTACTTGTTGTTTCGCTAGCTCGAAGAACCGTCTATGTTTGTTTCCCGTCAGTTTCGGCCGAACTAGAATCAAAATACGCCTGAGCGAACAAACGAAATAACAACAAACGAACGATAAACATGTAGGAATTTCTTTTCGCGGCGTATTTTTTGAAAAATGTACAGCAACGTTGAAACGAGTTAATTCGATTTTCCGCTTACGTAATCGATAAACATTTTCTAGTTTCGCCCTATAACGAGCTATTTTGCAGGACTCGATGGCTAAATTTAATGAATTATTGTTTACGGGCAAATCGATGCCGAACTTTTTATTGACTCTCTATTCGCCGTACAAAGGGCGTAAATATACCGACACCTTTTAAAAGAGGACAATAAAAATATATTCAGGGCGGTAAGCTATTCCCGTTAAAAGCTCGAGGGCTTCGTTCGATCGTTACCGTTAGCAACAAAAAAAGGAGGGAATTCGCGGAAGAGGGTGATACTCTCATCGCTCTCGTAAATAGAGAAAGAACTCCGATTTTGATTTCACGCTGCAATTTCGAGCCGAATACACAACACGTAGGCGCAACGTGCGCGGTACGCATTAAGCGACTCTCGCCTCCTAATCAACGAGCTTTCTCTCTCTCTCTCTCTCTCTCTCTCTCTCTCTCCTCACCTCTCGAATAGTCGGAAACAAAATCCACTTCGCGTGATTCGCGAGCGACTAACGAGATAACACGATTCGAATACCTAGGCAGTCTCTCTACCCCACTTTTACATTACTCTCCTTCTTCGCTTTCTATCTCGTTTTCCCTTTTTAATTTATTATCCTCTCGTCCTCGCCGCTTCTTCACACCCCGTCGAAACGAATGCCCCGGCCGATCGGATATTACAATTCTACCACTTTGAAAATACTCTAGCGATTATTCAAATCTCACTCTATTGACATACTATACGTATATCATATACGTGTCTCAGAATTATCGTATTTTTCTACTAGCTTCAAAAATGAAACAAATCTAAAACTTGCCGAAACATTGGGAAATAGGAAGGGAAACTCATTTTCAAAATTTGTAAACAATTTATGAATTTCTTTTCTTCATTGGAAGAGATGAAATTATTTCCGAACACTCTGTATAAGCGCAGATCGGTTTTATGCTAATGCGAGTGGCGAATCCGTAGTCAGCAATGAAAGCTAATCAATATTTTTTTTTGTCGCCCGTTCGATTACCCGACTTGTCGCGGTAATTGATGAAATTCCGGATAATCGCGACCGAGATATAAGCGAGGAGAAATTCCGCATCATATTTATCTGGCTGTTCGAATTACCCCAGACGATCGTTCCGCGTCAAGTTCGAAATATCCTGATTAATGTTCCGTCGAGTATAATCGAATGCGGTTCGGAATATCGAGAGATGGGAAGAAGGAAACGGAGAGGGTGAGGTATATCCCTTGGTCAAAAATCGTATCGAGTCGTAAAATAGCGAAAGAATTGAAATAAACTGGATTACCTTGGCGGGGGAGTAAATCCTTCGGGTTACATTCGTGGATTGTTGTGGAGATTGCGCGCGTCCTGAATGCGGCAAGAGAGCGAGTTAGGGAGAGCTCGGGGTTGGAAAAGAAAAAGAGAAAGAAGACGAAGAAGAAGAAGAAGAGGAAGGAACGGTGGTTCGAGAAACTCGTTCTTCGCGAAGAAGGTAAAAAAAGGGAGAGCGGAGAGAATGGTACGAATGGGCGACTAGATGAGAGAGAGAGAGAGAGAGAGAGAGGGGTGATCGTGGAGGTTGGCGAGAAGAGGCATAAAGGAAGCGGAAGATCCCAAGCGAATCTTTAGGTAGCGTCGAGGGTCCTGAATGGAAGTTGTACGGGGGTAAGCGCCGTGGATGGCGAATTGCCGCGTGGGGGCGGAATGAGAGTGAGAGAGATAGATTGAGATAGCGAGGAGGGGCCGGGGGTGTCGGGGTAGGTGAGGAGTTTCGGTCGAAGCGAACGCCGGCTCACGGGGGCTCGTGGCTTTATTAACACGTCTTGCCCGCTAAAGGAAAACCCCCGCGCGCGTTAAGTGGTAGGTATATGGTGTGTCGGTACGCGCTCGCGAGAGAGAGAGAGAGAGAGAGAGAGAGGGAGGAAGAGTGTAGCGATAGAGCGTGGACAAGGGAAGGGCAACCGGCAGCTGTTGCTAACGCAATTTTCCTCCTATATAAATCCTTCGGGTCGCGATATTGAATCAAACGATATAGCGCACCGCGGCTTTATTCCACGGTTATATCGTGACCGCTCTCTCGCTCGCTCCGATACTATTCGTTTTTCCTCTCCAACGTACGGGGTGTCCGAGAATGACCCCGAGTATGAAATAGCTTGAGGAATTCTGAATAGAAAATTCCTTTTCCATTTTTACGTACGAGCTCATTTCGATTTCTCGTTAGATAGTCAGAAACGATTTTTTTTTTTAATTCTGTAGGTATGGTTAGGATAGATTTTCATGTAAAATAGATTCAATGAATACTTGAAAATATACGTTAATTTTTATTTCATAGTTGGATTTTAATAAATTCTTTGGAAAAAATTGAAGCGCGTCTGTTTAGTATTGAAGAGTTGTACGATAATATTGGGACACCCTGTATATATTTTTTTTTTATTTTCACCTTTTTCTGCCTCGTCCGTTTTGTCTCCCGCTTGTGCACCGGTAATCGATGCTCCATTACCGAAATCTCGTCAAAAGTGGATTACGCTATACCGAATGGTCTATGTACGTGTTGTATCCTCCCACTTTTTCTCCCTCCACGAAAAACCACTGTGACATTTTTTTATTTCGGGAATTTAATATTTTTTAACGATTTTTTCTGACAGATATACGCCCAGTTATAGGAGGATCGCTCGTCAAAACCGAACCGTTCGTCATAGCGAGTTTTTGGATCTCGCGTAGTTTCCGCTAGTCTTCCCCGCGGTGCAACTCGATCGAATCATTTGGCGTTTTCACCCCCCTCGTTATTTCATCCGAGATGGCCAGATAAAAAAATAATTCCTCATTTCGGTCTACGAAACAGGCCAAAATCGGGTTTAAAATGTCTCAAAAAGGAAAATGATCTAGCGAGTACTGTAAAACTGATTTAGCCCTAAAGAAATTCATTTCGGGTCTTATTTTTTGACTCGGAATGGGATATATTGATCGCGATCATCAATCGGGCCGAGGGCTCGACGTTCCCCGGACGAGTACAAATGTCGGTTTCACGGCGGAGGAAAAATAGTCACTCGGTGCTTAAGCGTTTCCGTTGTAAAAACGTAACTGGAGGGGAGATGATAATGCGAAAAAATAAAGAGCATTCTCTCGGCTTTATACCCGAAGCGCGGGTATAGTATATGGGTGTATAGAGACGCGAGGATCAACAACACGAGACGTACAACTAATGGCGGAGGTCGGAAAAGCGTTTCTTGTCGTTCGTACGTGGCGCGCGTACACGATTACGCGGTATACCCGAGTGCGTTGTAAAAAGCAAACAATATGAGGGGCCGACGAGTGAGAACAGCGATAGGAAAAGAAAAAAAAATATTGAAAATTCCACTTTGGAAGGCGAGGCACTCGATAACGCAACTCCGAAGGTGACGTTCTAATTGCTGAGTTATATCGCGGATGGCATTAACGCAAGGTTATGGCTCGATCGAGAATACAGATGAACATTCGATGCTTCTCGAGTGCGTCTCGTTAACGCGTTTCGCATTAAGCAAATCGCGAGTCGTAAATTTCAACGTCCGTTCGACGCGAATCGACTGACCCTTGTAATGTACGAGCTATGCGCAGAGAGACTGCAGGGCCTATCGTTGCGTCTACGCTTTATTGAAACGTTAAAACCATCGCAAATCTATGTGTATAATGTCAGCCCCCCAGTTTTAAAAATGGAACTTTTAAAATTGCACTCTATTGTACGAAACCAGTACAAAATTTATTTAAAATACATATTTATATTTAAATCAACTGACCTGTGGTTTCTGGATTGCTTTCGTCGCCTAAAGCTCAATAAAATTTAGTTAATTAAAGGATATATAAGATTTCGAAAAACTTTCTCGCAAGTCTCCGCGGGACCCGGATACGATATGTACAACCCCAAAAATTAGAAAAAAAGTTCGGCAGTGGTTACACATACATATAGTACCCGGGTCCTGCGGGTACTTGCGAGAAAGTTTTTCGAAATCTTATACCCTTTGATTAGTTGCATTTTAATGAGCTGTAAATAACGAGAGCAATCCAGACACCACAGGCCAGCTGATTTAAATATAAATATATATTTTTTTAATTTTTTAATTTTTTTGTGAGAGTACAATTCAGCACCATTGTTAAAAGTTCCATTTCTCAAAAGTGGGGGCTAACAATTATTACACATCGCCAATCTTGTGGATCGTTAATATATCATCATTACGTATATCAAATTGAATATTCATTCAAAAGGTGGAATAATAGTACTGGTAAATACTCACATGTGAATTAGTCAAATAATATTTATCTTCTGCATTGTTCATTCGTTTTAAAAACAATTCTATGATGCAATCCATTCCTACGTCGTAATTCTACGATAATACGACAAATTTAAAGTGAACGTTTCAAGCATAGGGCCTTTAGGCTAGATGTTAAAAAGATCCTCAACGCGGCGCGATAATCCACCGGTCGTTATTCTCGTGGGAAAAATGCGGAATGAGAGAACGACGAGGGTGGCGAGCTCGTTCGCTGACCAGCAGTTCTCACGCTATTTAGCCCGCTAAAAAGATTTTCCTAGCCCTCCATCTCGCTCGTGCGCGCGCGCCGCTCTTTGATTACCCGCGTGGGTTTGAAAAATTGACTTTCAGCCGCACCAATCTTCGCACCCATCCCGCTTGAAATATGCAACCACGAGCGGTATGTAAATCAAGACCTCTCGTATAAATGAGATTTCGGTTATGGACTCGTCGAATCCAAAAAAAAGTACATTCTTGCGCTTCCGCGAAATCGATTTTGAGTTTCTCATTACACTTTTTCCATTTCCGTGTACACGCGCGAGAAAATTCACTTACTCAAACTGAGTATAGCGAAGCAGTATACGTCGAGAGCTCGTATTAAAATGTTTTCCGTGTAAAGTTTACGTCGTTCGGTGCTCTTCGTATAATGGTCGGGTAGCTTCGAAGTCTCGACTCGGCGATTATCTCGGCAAACAGCGCGTCGTCGTGCCACGCGATATCGTCGATTAATCATCGACTGGGAGCGAAGTCAACGTTCGGGCTAGGTAATCCACTGACCGCGCGAACACGTGCGGGCAACGTAAATAAAACGACCACACGGCTAGACACGTTCCACTGGCTCGCCTTGATATTCAAAAGATAGAGCGAGAGGAGAGAGAGAGAGAGGAAAAAATCACGGCGCGTTTGCGTACGAGGAACCCTTCAAACGATCGCGTTAGAATTTCCAATATACGAGAGAGCAGTGGCGTAACTACACAGGGCGATCAATTCCGAGGCTCGCGATTAAAATAAATTAATCCAATGAAAGCTCAAAGAACGAATATGCGTTTATGAAATCGCAAATAGAACACAATCAGCATGATCGACGGAATTCTGGGAAATTTGTTATTCCGATCTATTTGAGGGTTGATTTTTGATAAAAAATATTTATACGAACCGATTAAATTTCAAACGATGAAGCTTCTATTCACGGTAGCTGAACGAAACTGTAGTTGTAACTGTACGAAATCTTTTGTACGAATATTCAACTGGAATATGTTTCAAAGAAACAATATCAAGTTCAGTTCCTTAATTTCGGCTTTTGAATTCGATTTTTGGAACCAAGGCTCATAGTCGAAATTTGAATTACAACTTTCTTGTTTAAGTTAATTGCGAGATGAGTTAAAAGCGAGTCGTTGTTCTTGACTTGGGAAATCTCGTTGAGGGTAAACTCAAGAATAGAATAGAAGTAATTTTAAGGGCGAGTTCCGGTTACGCCAATGGGCGTTAGATACGTGCCCTTGCGCAAGGGCATCATGGGGAGCTTTAAAAGCTCCTACTATAATACGCGCGCCAGCGGAGATTGTTTCCGTATACCGGCGATCGTTTCACGATCGAGGTAACCGCGAAACGGTGCATAAATACGAGCTCACCCCCAACCCCCACCCACCCCTTCGCGCGATCTCGCTCTCTTGCACGCCCCCGTCCGCCGTTTCACGGTCGACGGTGCGTGTAACGCTGTTGCGTTACACGCGTCTACGTATCGTTCCCTTACCCTACCGACTCAGTGTGTACGTCGCTAACGAACGACCGCGATAAAGAACGACGACGTGGGAATCTTCCGAAGATTGCGCTCGGTTCGGTTTAACTCCCATTTTACACCATTATGTGAGATATAACTTTGTTCAAAAATTTCCAAGCGTTGTTCGTATCGAGGGAAATTTAGTTCGTTTTGCTGTAAGAGAGCTTATTGATATACTCAAATTACGTATCTGGTCAGTGAATAATAATAAATAAAATCATATTTCGCAAAATGTGTTCCAAAATCGATAACGATTAACGTATTATCTTTCAGTTTCACAAAAATCTTTTTGAACTGCGGCTTATCCGTTTATAATCTCGGTTGACGATAATGACTGAATCAACGAAACGAACGAAACCCGATTGCTGGGCTTACCTTTCGTTGTTAATATATTTATCGACAAGAGTGCAAACACAAAACCGATGACGAGTATTTTGATTTTGATTACATTTTACCGTTGCGTTTAATAAAACATTTTCCAACGCTTAATTGGCACTTCAGAATTCGGGTTCACATCGATTTTTAACTCCAAATGAAAATAAATTACCCATTAGAACGATTTAAAATGGAATTCTTCATTGAAACCTTCCACCCCCCTTCTCACGCGAAAGATAAAATGCAACTGTACGAGAGAGAGAGAGAGAGAGAGAGAGAGAGAGAGAGAGAGAATGTGACCGGAATAACACGCAAAAAATTGATCTTTGGAAGAAAACAAGTGGGGTGGGTAGGATGAAAACGAGGGAAGAAAGATCCGTGTGTACGAAGGAAGAACGGAGAAAGAGGGTTGTCAGTGAAATACGAGGAAAGTTGAAACAATATCAAATTTATTGGTGGAAGGAATTGGACGACGAGAGTCGTAGAGTGCGAGAGGGAGAGAGGGAGAGAGAGAGAGAAAGAGAGAAAGGCAAAAGGGTGAGCGAAGGGGCGAGTCGAGTCATGAGTTACGATCGTCAGTGGGAAGTCGACGTTCGGCCAAAGGGCGAAGGACGAGTGAGAGGGGTGTGTAGGAACGACGACGTTTGTTCTCAGCTTCGGGCTTTTCTCTCTCTCTCTCTCTCCCTCTCTCGCACGCTAGCTCTGAATTACGAGCGCCAATGGCCGCGGCTGGAATTGGAGGCGGCCGATACCGACGCCGAATGGCGGAAATGACATAAACCCCGTGGACTGCCGTGAAATTTGCACCACCTATATACCACCACCACCCCCCTAAACCCACACCCTTCTCGCAACCTGCACCGTTCTCGCCGCCACTCGACTCATACCGTCCACCCACACGGCCAATTGACTCGAGCCAAACAAGCCGCAGTCGGCCTCCGACGACGTCAAACCCCCGTCAATCGTTTTAATATCGCGCTCGCTCCTTGACCACTTCCATTTTTTACTCCCATTCAGTAGAAAATAATAAAATAAAAAAAAAAATGAAACCCCTACGGACTCTAGTTTCAATTATTTTTTTTTTTCACTTTTTGCTTCCCTCTCGCATTAATATTTTTTCCAACTGATCTGTATCGGACTGGCGAATCAGCCCTTTCGCAGTCAGACGTGAAATTATCTCGTGCCAAAATTTGTAGAATAAAATTGGTGACAAAATTAAAAACTTTATTAATTTTAGATGTTTATCGATTATAGCTAAGGTCAATATCAATGACATGTATTAAATCATAAAATAAATAAAATAAAGTAAAAAAAAAATTATGCGGCTCAACAACGCGTCAATTGATTTATTACTCATGTCAGTATAAGAGCACGTAGATTCGTCATAACGAAAACCATAGTTACCTCTTAATTGTAATTGCGTCACGAACCAACTTAATCGTCGCAGGGAGAAGAAGATGAGGAGGAGATAGTAAGAGAGAGAGAGAGAGAGAGAGAGAGAGACGAATTGCTTTCATGATCCCCACATGTCGAGAACGAACCGGATGTGGGTAGCGATTCACGCTGAGAAAATCGCACCGATTTTTGTCTCGTTTGGGCGCAATCGCATATTTCTGGTATTAAAAATAAAGAGAAAAAAATGGAGGAAGGAAGAAAAATCGTTCTTATAACGGAGTAGGTTTGAATTTTGCATGCGAATCGAGTTCCCTGAGAATATACGCGACAAGGGCTTGTTTAAAAAGATCACCACGTTGTCACTCGCGTAATCCACCCCCGATGGCAAATCTGAATTTCAAATTGTTATTTATCGCGGGCACATAACGGGTAATATTTAACGTTTTATATGCGCGACTCGCGAAATGCCAGTCGCATAATGATGATGCACGCCTCGCAATATCGTCAAGATAGTTTATCTTACGCGTGAGGCTTTCCTCGCGCTTTTCACCTCTCGCCACGGTCTGATAAATTTCAATTCACCATCGCGGATTATCGCCTTTTTTTTCATTTTTCTTGCTCCTTCTCTCGAGACAAACGAGACGGCCCAATCATCCGGAAAGTTTACTCCTCGAAGGATAACCACTCGAAGCCGACTCGCGTTTGCTTTTTCGTCGTTAGGTCGGCGCAATCACCGAGCTCGACCTCGCTAGTCGTGAAATCCAATCGAAATCGATCGACAGTATAATTTGGGTTTTAACGAGATTCGTCTATTTGGCTGCGGGGGCTCGAAATCGCGAGGGTAATCCCGTTATGCGCACTGTAATCGTTGCATGCAGTGTAATATTATCGACAACACAAATCGTACGATAAGGACCCGAGTTGAACATTTTTTTTTCAATCTAATTGTAAAACCAGGTCAAAATTAGGTTTAGATTTTTCCAAAATGAAAATTCGGTATTCGCTGAATAGAAATGCTTCTCATTTCCCGATTTGGGAAAAGAGAAAAAGGTTATTCCAAGAACAAAATCCGTTTTTATTTGTGTTCGCGATATTTTATGAATAATAAAGAATAATCGAGATAAACGCGAGATGAAAAAGAAGGTACGACGGGAACGTACGTCGTACAGGAGAAGAACATCGATACGAGAGTACGTACATAGCGAGCACAGTGTATCGAGTTCCGAACACCGAACGTGAACCAAAAAGAGTTTTATTCAGCTTGTATATAGAAGGGAGCGAGTGGGGTAAGGATGGCGGGCAAAAAGGCGACTAAAAGCGTATTCCTGTCCTCCTTGGCTTTACGTACCCGCCAAAGGTTTCCGCTTATATTTTTATAGCCAGCGGATACGAGCAACTCGGCCGTATCTATTCTCTCTTGCCCCCCCCCCCCCCCCCCCCNCCCCCCCCTCCCCACATCTCCCTCCACCCCCTCGTACCGTCTCCATTTTTATATTCCCGTTCGCGCTCGCGAGCACGCGTTTCGGGCGTTTCGTACATATAGATGTATGTATATATATGTATATGTACGTAGGTTCCGTTGCAGCGTACGGTGGTCGCGTTCCGCAACTTGAAGTACGATTTCGTACATATTGGAACGTCGATAAAACCGCCGGTTTATGGAGAGAGCGCTGCCTCGGAAAAGTTGAGAGAGGAAAGTAGAGCGAGGAAAGTCGCATCGAGAGTGTCACTTGTTACTCGAGTCATTTGTCCCGAACGCAAGGATACGTAACTCGAGTAGCCGTCACTGCCCGTGTTTATCCTGTTAGGAGTTGCATATCTCGACCACGTTAATAGATATTCGAAGGAAGGAAGGAATTGATGAGCGCTTAGAACGATCCCTCGAATGAACGTTGAAATAAACAAAAAATATATCCGTCAATTTTCCGATCCAAACTTCTCATTCAAAAAATGGGTACCGAACATCTTTAATATTTCCGCTGCAAGAGTTGGGGATTTCGTAAATACAGCAGCCGAAGAGTTCTGTTGGAATCGAGTCGAGCTTGGATATTTTTTGGGCGAGTAGAGTGAATGAAAAGGAGAATAAGATTTCTCGCGCAGCGAGCCTGGAATCTATCGTATCGGAGCCGGGTGGTTGGACCAGAGCGCACCAGGTGCAAGCTTTGTAAATATTCGTCGCACGGACTCTTCTGCCGTCTACCGGAGACTTATCCTACCGTGTTTATGAAGTTTTATACACGCGCGTCGCGGTAACGTTATAACTCGGGGAATAAACACCCCCGAGGACGCGAAAAGAATTTGTGTGTCCGTGCGTTTATATATGTGCACTCCTACCACTGCGTCTTTCTCTCTCTCTCTCTCTCTCTCTCTCTCTCTCTCTCTCACTCTCTCCCTTCGTGAAATACGAGCAGCGGAAAACTGGAGTGGGCGAGTATAATCGCGTCAGGCGATCGTGTAACGAAGACCGTACTGCTCGTCGAAATATCATGAGAAACGTCGAGGAAGAGGAGAAGGGTGCACGGTATTTGTCCTCAAAGAATTGTATGCTCAGCGGGACAAACATAATCGTCCACCACGTCGAAATATTTATTTTTCGCTACGCGAACACCACGCGAATATGAAGAAAAGGAAACTACGTGCGAACAGAACAGATTGAAAATAGAAATGGAATGAACGCCGTCTCTAATTTGCTAATGGAAATTAAAATGTTTAGAATTCCTGTATTGGTGTGGGGTATTGTTTAGCTCTGAATGTATGTATATATATTTCAAGATTAAGAAAATAAACAATTTAAACAATTAGTGAACCTTTCATGAAAAGAATATCATTATCAGATTATCAGAGTTTTGCGAAAAAACTCGAAAAGCTCAAAACGTTCATGATATCCGAAAAAGCTTTTGAATTTTCAGAGAAAGTTTTGCGTTAGCCAGTTTCTCCAATCACTTGATATAACGTATTATCACAAAAGTCGAATTGCTGCATATATTTATTTTTATAAATTATTTTTCAACTCCTACAAAAATTCTGGTAGTATAGTCTTGCGATGGGCTATTAAAATTCAAAATCACGCTGGTAATACCTCTTGAATCAAGGATGAACGAAATCTCTCTCTCTCTCTCTCTCTCTCTCTCTCTCTCACTCGCCGTTCAATTTTTCGCGCACGATGCGCCGGCTCATTACAAGTCCTCGAGGGGATAATACACGCGTATTTATCACACAGCTTGCGTTCATTCGCGCGCGGGCATTCCGTTTTCAGTGCAGCTTGGCGTGTACGTCGAAAACGCGGCGGGTCCGCAACGCTCGGTATTGTCGCCGCTGATTGGAATCCCCGAGCATTCGCGGCTCATGAGATCGCGCGCATTGACTCGAATCTCCCTTTCTCTCTCTCTCTCTCTCTCTCTACTCTGTTCTGCTCTGCTCTCTATCTTTCTCTCTTTTCAAATTCTCGGACGCGTGTTCAATGAGAAGAGAGAGAGAGAGAGAGAGAGAGAGAGAGAGAGAGGGGATGCATGTCCGCGCCTATTACGTTGCGGACGATTTCACCAACTCTCGGTCCATTATATTGCGAGAGCACCCACCGAAATCTCGGTCGTTCGTTAAAATCTCGTTCGAAGGGCGACAGAGAAACGAGGCCGAGCGTGAGAGCGAGCGGGAAGCGAGATGGTGTTTGAATCAATACTGCTTCGTGTCCCTATCGCTTTATTTTCTTTCCTTTTTCACACTTTTCCCACTTTTCGTTTCTTCGCGTCCCTATATATAGCGCAATGAATTTGGTATTTTTGTATCGATGTTTTGTCGAAACGAGCTCTGAGTACTCTCGTCATGAGATTCTCGATAAGAATCCATTCAATCAAGGAATGTAGAAAACAAAAGGTTGAAATCTCTTGATGAATTTTCGAGTAAATATTTTGAAAATTGAAAAAACTCTAGTTTTCGTTAGTCTTCAATGAATAAAATTGATCTGAATTCGAAATATTGAAAATTTTGATTATCGATATTATGAAATTTTGACTATGTAATCTCTCGAGTAACTTTTACCATATATTTTTTATTCATCGTAAAAAATAAGTTAATCATTTCTATCATGGGTCACTGGGATAACAAATCTTTCGCACAGACTGAACCCGTTTTTATGTAAGAACGCACGGTATTCTAACACTCCATTGGCAAAATATCGTTCGGCGATGAACGGTTCTATCGCTTTGATTGATATTCGTAATAATCCTATCAAAAGGAAGCACGAACGCGTGAAATTTCAGCGTAATAATCCAGTGATATCGATCGTGGCTGATTCGATGATATACAATATCGATAAGTTATACCGCTCCGCTTTGACTTTGTAATTGCTTTAGGAAATTTGTCAAATGGCCGAGATGAAAATGAATTTGAGCGTGGGGATTGGTCCGTACCCTGCAGTTTCACATAAATTTCCTTTAAAAAAATTTGCGCTAGCTGATGTTGTATTGCCGCGTCAAAACCACGGCCGCAAAGCTCGCAAAATTTGATATATCGCCTAGTGGAATCATTACAATTATATTTAACGAAAATCGAGCGAATTACTGCATCGCGAGATCAAAAACGGACGAAAAAGAATCCGTCATAACGCGTTTGGTTATATTCGACGGTAATTAGATCACGATTGAAACGGACGTTAAGCAATTGCCGGTTGGTAGCAAAATAATTTACAACTCCCATTAGGGAAATCGTTATCAAATGGGTTCTCGTTCGGCGTCAAATAATCGCGAAAGATCCCAACGTAGAAAGAACGTCAGCGGCACGGGCGCACGGACTCGCAATGACAAATTACTGCGGCATAAAGCCCCGTGGTGTAAATATAATTTGCTTATTGCGCACCAAAACGCAGCTCGCGTTGTACAGGCTCCCGAGTCAAAAGAGAAGACCTATTTTTAACTCGAATATATACTCAACTATTGAAATAATGAAATTTCATAAAGTAATCTTCACATCGAATTTCGACTTTCAAATTTTAGTTTCGGAGAATCTATTTAAAAGTTGGAATTAAGAAACTAAACTTGATATTATTTTGGTTCAAGATACATTGTCCAAAGAAATTAGAGGAGCACTAGACGATACAGAGTTTAAAAATATAAGATCTTCATTTCTTAAAAATTTTACGATTCACGGCCTCGCACAAACAAAGATCATAGGAGATAAAATTCAAGATGAAAACTTTTCACGTAGCGGGAATGCGTCAGTGGGTGAATCGACGCGAAGGAGCGCGGGTACATAAGTAATCGGGCAATTCGCTGCGGGGTCGTTCTCCTTTCGCGGCGATAATGGCATTACACGACTGCGGCTGACTGGAAAGTTAGCCTCGGCTCCTCTCGAGCTTATATCGAACGCTCAACCCTTATTCGGGGACCTAGAGCGGTAGAGGGGTGGGGGAGTTGGAGGAGGAAACTCATTTCCCGCGCGGGAGAGGTATAACGCATAACGTAGTTTCGTCACGTAACGATTCGCCGTAGAGCGCGAGGCAGCTAGCGCGTCCCGGCCTCCTCAAAAAGACAACAAACTTTAAGACGGGGTAGCGGAACTGCCATCTCCCGCGCCGGACATGACAAACTCGGCAGCCGTTTTCACCCAGACCCCCCTCTTCCCCCTTTACATTATTTTACCCATACTTTTGTATAGAGGCGGGACGTACCATAGGGTGTCTTCCGTGTTGATCTTGTTGTTGTTTCGCGATATTTTTCTTTATTCGAATACGAAACCGTCGTTTCTCTGATTTTTTCGAGGAATGTATTTTCGAGTTGCGAGAGAACAATTAGCTACAGGATCTATTTGAATTTCGTTAGTCTATAAATGATGGTTGTAGATGAAACTATCATGTTAGGTATGCATAATTAATTAACTTTGATTAGGTACATATGTGAGCTTTGGGAATAGAAATCACTATTATCCTCTACAATTACTAGAACAATATTTTAACAGCTTCATTGGATCTATTGTTGTATGAAATTTCCTAGTTCAATATTTTACTAGACAAATTAGTAACAATGATTATTATTTTTATTATTATTATGGCTTCTTTGATTGTCTTTTATTATACTCATTGATAGTATAGCATAGCTATTAGTATCCTATTGTGGGCGATTCAAAAAATGGTTCGTAAAGATAAAGGGGAGAGCCTGGGTCCGATGGTAACGTATTCAAGGATTAATCGCAGTCGTTGAGGATAACAGTAGACGGTAAATCAGACGTAATGACATTCCGTTGCTGAAAGACACCCGTTATATGCAAGTAGATACACATCGAAGCGGAACGGCATATAACGCTCCCCTTCTCGACTTTATCCGTTATACCCCATCGCTGGCCGTATCCTCGCGCAGTTTCTCCTTTCGTATCTCACCTATTTTCTTTCCTCCCCTCCTTGCCCCCTTCGCATCCCTCTCGGCATAACCGACCTTTCGCCTCGTAGCTACCCTCGAGGTTTCGAGTCTGATCGTTTCTCTTGGCGTCCTCTCTTTCATTTTCACCACACCCTCTCTCCCAAAGCTCAACGTTTGGCATATTAAAGCGAAGTCACGTCGCGAGAATCGCGGAACCATCCGTTACAACGCAGGGTAACGGTTACTCGGTTTTTTCGAGTTCTCCAGAATCTGCGGGACGAGCGAGCGTCATCACGCAGTCGCAGTCATTACGAATTCCCTTTTACTCCTCTGCCGTGATTATTCTTCTCTCCTTCCTTTCACGCCGGCGTTATCGCGCACGGAAAAAGGCTTTCCCGGGGTGGCGCGTCAAAGTCTAATAGAGGAAGTCGACGATTTATTTCTCTCGAGTAACTCGGCTAGACGAGCGAGTTATATGAGATTTATTTGGTACTACATTTCCCTCTCTCTCTCTCTCTCTCTCTCTCTCTCTCACTCGCCTTGTTTTCGCAACCCGAACGCTCGAGCGAAGAGGGCAGGTAAAATTTTAATCCAATCGAACGACACAAAAGCTCTGTACGTGTATCTCTCCCTCTTAACGCCATCCTCGCTCGTATTTTCGCGCGCTCGTTTCGCCATTTGCATCGACGCGAATAGCAAGAATTTTTATTGCGTTTACGATGGCAAATTTTTCGATATTAAACCCCGTCGGGACAATGGATTATCGAAAATCGATGTAAACTTTTATTATTTTTCGCGATAGTACGATAATAGCGGTTGAGGCTTCACGTAAAATAGACCGCGTTGGAGCAAAAGAGGAGAAAAAGGAGGTAGATACGAAGAGAGTGCGCCAGGGGTAGTTTATTAAATTCCTAGTTCTCTCTCTCCCTCTCTCTATTTTGCGAAAGAAAAAAAAAATTCCCCGATGCATCCTCCCTAGAGCTTCCTAATGGTTATTGTATTCGGCATGAAACTATCATCGTGCTCTGTTACCGGCGAAAATTCCTCGTTTTCCAGCAACAAGCGCATTTCGCATAGCGGCTTTTCTCTCTCTCTCTCTCTCTCGTGTTCTCCTTTTCCGTATTCGTACCATTAAACACTCATATATCAAGGACGGATCTGTCCCTCCTCGTAGGCTCACCACGATTCTCGTCGAATCCAATATTATTGATTCAACCTTTCTAACCCAGCCACCCCTTGAATCTCGACAAAATCTCGCTCACTCTGAGATGTCATGTCGGATTTTTTCTGCTTTGTACTACTGGTGTACGGAAAAGTAGCATGAATTAGTTGCATAGATTATTTATCTATTCTTTCCCATTTATATTTTTGTTTATATTTTAACTTGTATACATATACTAATTTCATTATTGTTATTATTAATAATGTAATATAATATTATTATTATCAACAATTGTTATCATTGATAATAAAAATATTTACCTACCTTTTAATTCTACAGAAACGTTTTGAATTTTATTGGAATTTACGTAATTAAAATTTAACAAAAATTATTATGCATCTCTGAGTTTCACCCGCGAAATGTTTTACCTCCGCAATTATCGTTAGAATCGGGCGATAAAAACGGTCCAGCTCGCGAGAATGAAAGGACGTCGAGCCAAAAATTTCACGATCGCGATAAGAAAAGAAGGATGTGGAAAAACGGCTTGTAATGCGAATGCGATCATACAGCTAGAACGCAACGGAGCGAGTCGTGAAAGACAAACGTCACGTCGTTCTTATGAAAATGGACATTCCGCGTTCCAGGCAGCGAAGCGACGCGCTCGTCCGCGGGGGTGGTGCGTCAGCGAGCGTCGTTTCTGTGGCGGTGCGCGGTCACGTCAAAAGTCACTGTGCCGCTAGCGGTAGGTGGATCAGCCCGTCGGAAGGTACGTTGTTTTTATTTTTGCCGCGTCGGATCTCGAGACTTGTCGAAAGAAATGTGCCGAGGTCTCAAATCGACCATGCGGACCTCCTAATTCGCAAAATTAATAAATTGTTAAATACAGTATTTTCGATTGAATTTTGTTACTCCAATTGGCATTTCCCTGACCTTTTTCAATAATAAAAGATAGATTTATACATTCCTTTAATTTTGTAAAAAGTATGTACCTACGATAATAACAAAGTTCTTAACGAAATTTCTCCACGCTGTCCAGTCGCTGTAAATTTTTCAAACGTCCGCGAACGGTAAACTCCGTGGAAAGGATGACATTTAAATAATAGAATGAATAACCATTACACTAACTGGAAATGAATTTTTCCCAAACAAAACTCTGCATTTTCCCTCTGTTACGAATTAATCAACATCGCGTCTATATATCTTATCAAAGAATAACATTTGGCTCACATTCGAGCATAATCGGAACTAACAATAGCAACTGAAATTGTCTATTACGCAGCTTGTTGTAGGGTGATTTTGGCCAATTATAATACGTAACGTTACATTACGCTCGGCCGAGCATATTTATTCGCGAGATGAGCCACCGCACGAGCCATGACGTCGTGACCTCAACCGGATTAAGGTCCCCTGTATGCGTGTATGCGCACGATTCGCGAAGACTCGCAGAGGGGGGCAAATACGAGGGACCGATAAAATCCAATACGGCCGATCGATTAGCGATAAAATCTTCACCCACCGCGGACCCTCTCGTCGTGTAACTCGCGCGCAACGCCTCGGAATACCTTTACGCGTTGTTTGCCCTTTTTCCACCCTCGTCGTCTTTTTTACCACCTCGCCGATAAAATAAGACATATATTTACCGCAACCGCCTCTCCGAGGCAGAATACGCGAGCATCGTCTACGACCGAATAATTCGAAATTGTATACAGTGTCCTAGAATTATCGGATGACTTTTCAACATTGGATAGTGAAATTTCGAGGAGAAACGCATTTGGTTGCCGCAAAATTTGAAACCGTTTTTCATAAATTTCAAAAATTAACAAAGAATGAGGGCAATTAAGATAATCGTACGAAATATAGACAAGGGTTTGTTTCTGTAAGACAATCTTTTACTCCAAGGATAGACGGCCGTTATAGGACACCCTGTATATGTATGCATGCGCACATGGTCATACTTCTCGCGGCTCCGAGATTTTACGACTAATCTCGACCGGTGTATATAACTGGCGAGTTAAATGAGACAGACACGCGCTAGATCTCGGTAATTTTTAATCTCCACCGCGTATGTTAATTTCGAGAAAGAAATAGTAAACGCAAGGAGTAAAAATTAAGGGTAATTTTATCGTAGCGCGAGATCGAGTTTCGTTATTATATTTCGAATCGCGATCTACACGAGGATTAATTAAAGCTCCTGTGAAGTAGCTCCTGCGATTTTTTCCCCTTTTTTTCATCTCTTTGTCGTCACACACAGGGATAGTAACAAAGCTCTTCGGTTTGTCCATTCTTCAGATTGGCCACGCCATTCCCACCGACTCTTCCATCCTGCAGATTATATTTTACACACCGATCGTATTAACTTGGACGTGGCACGGTCCCGAGGGCACGTTTTCCACACAGCCGATATCAACCATCCTATATACACACACGCGCAAGCGTGTGTATATCCACACGTCGAGGCTCACGTTCGCACTCATACAGCCTCCGGCAAATAATTGGACGGTCCGCTGAGTATTCTCAGCGCCCCTGGGTCAAAATGGCTTCCGGGCGCGCATGTTAATGCACACTATGCACCGATCAAACGCGATGAAATTTCGCGTCGTATGTATGAAAAAAAGAGGCAGGGAAAATATCGATCGTGGTTGTTTCGCGCGTTTGATCGTTTCCGGTCTCGGTGACACGCGCAAAGCAACCCCCTCTCGTCTAGAGGGGGATGAGTTTTCTCAGTGAATGGGAAACGGAATAAATTACGCGATAATTGGCGACGCGAGCCGCGGTGAATTCCTGATTGAGCAAGCATCGCGGTTCGAATAGAGATAGACTTAGATAGATAAGAAGAGAGAGAGAGAGAGAGAGAGAGAGAGGGAGAGAGAGTACTCGACGTCAAAATAAATATAAATGCAAACTCTCGGAAGACGCGAGAGACTCGAACTACAGCGGAGGGAGAAGATATTTTGATTGCCGTGTTTCTTGCGGACTCGTGTTTATTCCGTGTCACTTGCGAGAGATAGAGATGGGAGGTCGAGGGGGCAGAAACAACAAACACGAAAGAGAGAAGAGCAGACGGCTGAATGAGGCAAATGAGAACGTTCGTGGCTTCCTACTCTCATCCTCTAGCGAGACGTCTGTCTCTCTATTGACGTTTGTTTTTTTACGTACAACACACACGCGTAAGTAACTCACCAGGCACTCGAATCGAATACGAAAAGTTATATCGTGCAATTTTGTAATTTAATTCTAGCATTTCACGATCGACGAATAATACTACCAATTGTTTTTCAACCGAACGATAGCAACTCCGTTCAAAAATTAATTCAGACGAATGAAACAACATTTTTAACTTTGAATATTTGAACGAATATTTAAAAGGCAATTTCACTTACATGAATTTAGTTATCACAGTCTTCCGGGATTCTCAATATGTTAATACGGTAATGTATTTCAATATTTAACAGCTCATGAATAACGCAGTTAGAGCAAATAAAGTTACTAGATTTCACGCGGCCACGTATCTCTCGTCGGTTGGAAAAAAATAGAAATGATTACCAGCTGCAGGGGTGAAAAGAAAAACTCGACGGTGCATCGACCTGTCGTGTTTTTAAACGGCCTCGGCCGGCCCTCGAAACACAGCGAAGCGAGAACCCGGGCTAATTCAGAGGAGTTGCGCGCGATATTCCGAAAAGTAGTTCGCGAGCCAGCGGAAGCTCCCGTGGAGGCCTCTCGAGTTTCATTCTCGACTCTACATCGCCTACTTCTTTTTTATTTTCTCTCTCTCTCTCTCTCTCTCTCTCACCCCCCTCTCTTTCTCTTTCAGACGTTTTAACGTCTAGCGAGTGTCAGTACGAAACACGCCAGATGTTAATGCCTCGTGGGGGAGGGTGCGCGAAGTTTGTCAACCGTCTGCGCTGCCGTATGGATACACAGGTCGGGAATGTGCCTTTCCGCGAAGCTGTTTCGCACAACGCGATTTTGCATAATGCATAAAACGGCCTTGCGCGAGGCCTCGTTGTCGGAGCGTTTTTGAATTATATTTTTACACCCCCCCCC
>NCVS01000211.1:498978-513674 GCA_003055095.1 Goniozus legneri | reverse complement strand
CCTCCTATCGCATTATGTAATCCTGTTAAAATTCGCATTTTTGGGCATAAAATTAGGTGATTTATCATAATATGAGCGAATTTTCGATTTTTCAAAAATTGCCATTCAACAGGGGCTGCAATATTTCAAAGATTGCCATTTCTGAGGGGCATACCCATTAAAACTCCTTCTCGATTCGTGAAAGGTTCAGGGTTTAGTTGTTTTTCATTCATCATAATATTCAATATTTTTTTCAGAATTTTAATGAAAATGGGATAGGATAAGAACTCGGGATTCATTAATTCAACAAATTTAAAATTGGTAAAACGTTTATTAACTATTTAAAAACGACGAAACAAGGTGAACATGAGCTTGACAATTCAATAGTTAATTATCATTGAATAGACTATAAGAGGTGTAATAATAGATGTTTTGCCGCTCGCAGATTGAACATTACTTCTCTCTCTAAACGCTTATAAACCGCATAATCCATTCTAAGTGGAAACATACTCTTCGTTATACTCAATTCAAGATGCCCTCGCCCGCGTATTTACACATTTGCACGCACACACTCGCACACATTTATTCTCATATATGCATATACTTATATATGTATATGAATATATAAATTATCTCTCCACCGCAAGTCAGATAAATTGGGTTACTGCAGTAAGCTGGTAATACAAGATATTCGTATAATCAGGCAAAGGCTCCTGGATTGATTCTGACATCAGTATATACGTTTCATTCTTGAAATCCATTTTATCGTTAATTGTCTCTGATAACAAGAACAATAACAAAATTACAATTCACTGCAAGTATGAAATTAAATATGTTACTCATCTGTGGTATAATCGGAATCGCTTACAATAGTTTGATCTAAAAACAAGTTACAAGTTACACATTTTCTAAGTCAACTGGTTCAACTTTGCTCTGTTTTGATAGTATTTCCTCTATCTTTCTTTTAACAATTAAAATGTATCGAAGAATCTAAAAATTAAAATAGCGCGCAGGCTGGGGAGGGGCAGAAGGGCATAACATAGCCCGACAGAAGGCAATCGCGTGTAATCGAAAAAAAATCATGAGAATTGAACATAACGATCAATTCAGCAACACGCTTATATAACTGATCATACAAATAAAGATGTATAAAATTTTATTTGACAAATATTTGAGATTTTATAATCGAAAGAATCGCTCAAAGCTTATTTAATTTCATTTCAAGACATCAAACTTGATAAATCAGCAATATGAGTTCAATCACATATTTTTCCTTAATGAAATTAAAATTCCATAATACTATATTACATGACGCTATTTCTCATGCATAAAATGTCACATGTTAAAATAATTGACGGTATAAACGTGTTTTAATATTTGTGAAACCGAAATAATAACTGTGAACGAATTTGACACGATTAAATGCTTAATCGATCGTTACGTTTACAGAATCAATATCTGTTTCTGCGCGATTAAATTCACCAATTAAAATACATCAGAGGCCCTAAAGACATACAGATAAAACTTCTCCTTTTGTTTGCGCATAAACAACGTTCAGTCATCGCGTCGATAGTCGCGTGTGCCGCATCCTATTTTTTTAATTAATGAATATATGATTTTTTCTTTGTATCATTTTTTACCTTAATTGTGGATGTATAGGTATTTACAATAATACATACCTACTATAGAATAATAATTATTATAATTAATTAATTAATAATTTAGTATTGATATCTTTAAATTACAATAATGTTCCTTTTCTTATCATCTTGCTCTCTTTCTCTCTCACATTCTGTATAATGTTGCACATAACCCAGTTACTGGCTTATTCATCTAGCTGTACAAAACATTATATTTTTTGCTAATTGTCTAGCGCTAAGGATTTGTCCTGGTGAGGTCTGATAAAAGATCGTCAGGTCGTTATTCGTGTCAGTTGTTTCATTTCATATCGATTTCCCTTCTATTCGAATTATATTTTCTCGCTACTAAAATGCTGTTGATTAATACTTCATCTTACGCGAGTAGCTGTACATTTCATTATGAATAATTCGCACATGATTTCTCTCATTTTCTCTGCTCAGGTTCATTTTACATTCATTCTTAATCGTCTTTCAAAATCTAAGCAATTCTTTCTCTAATTCAATTAAGTACGTAAAGCAATTCAAGAATTTCCATGGCTTTTGAATTTGGACGAAAACCAAATTTATGTTTCATTCGAATACAGAGACCTTCCCTATTTTCGCACTCATCTTTAATATTTTAACACTTTTAATTAGGAGTAACAAATAAAAAAAAATATCTCCATTCCAAATCTCAATTATAAATTCAGTGATAACGAACGGCGAGGAAGCAAGATACGCACACCAAAAAACTAAACATTTTTTGTTACATTGTGCGCATCATGAAACAACGAATTTGTTTTCCATGTGAAATAATAATTTTCCTCGATATTTATATCCGTTTCCAGATTATTTTAAAATTGTTTCGAAACGATTTACATAGTTCATTTTTGTTATTAAAAATTATAATCGATAACCAATCAACAAACGCATGGGTGTTATAAACAATTTTTCAATATTGCAAGCGTGTTAGAACCACGTCGGAATCGCGCTTCTATATTCTGAACTATGACATATTGCTCTACATGAGTATATTGACGGTGATAGGTGTTGAAGTGGAAAGTTTAACTGGATATTCATTTCTCTCCAAGCGTGTTGTTTTCTTCTTGTCGTTATCAGCCTTCCGTCACCTGTCCTAATCAAATCTTATGTCACGTGACATTAATTTTCATTCCTCTAAGCTTGACGTCTCGGCGGCAGGGTCCAAGCATTCTGGCTGGGCTGAGCCTGGGGGGCAGGACGTCACAGTTGCTGATCCCTAGACGGAACCCAAATGTTCGGTCCAGATTGCTCGTTTATTACTTCCTTTACTTTTACGTATATTTCTTCGGGGGTATCGCCTTGAACCACAGCTGAAACGAGATAATATTCGTCAATATTCTATTTATTATATGTGTTATTGTAATTATAAAAATATTCCAAAAATAATAATTTCATCTTTACCGGTGAAATATTCGCCAAATTCTTGCTCCATTTTCATCGCACGATCGTACGTTTTCTTGGCTTGCTCTTCCGTCATTCTCTTATTCATTTCCCTGAAAATTTGATTAGTTGAGTATATTTAAATTTCATCTTCTTATACAATATATATTACAATCGAATACTCACATGACCGATTCGACAGATTTCGGTTTGATGAATATAGCAATTGGATAAAGTTGAGCCACTTGTAACCTCTTGATGGCATTTCCGCTCACATCAAGAATACAGTGCTTACCCTAAAAATAAATATAATTCATACAATCGTGCGATAAGATAATTCCGGTAAATGAAGATCCATTCGAAATCAGTTTATACCTTCTCGGCGACTTCTCGCACGGACGCTACCGACGTTCCATAAAGATTGTCATTGTATTGGCCAGCTTCTATGAATAAATGATTTTGTATATCCCTCTCCATTTGTTCTCTAGATGCCACGAAATGATAATCTCGACCGTCGATCTCGTATTCTCTTCTACTCCTTGTCGTATCTAGAGTATCGATGAATCGAATAATAATAAAAGAAATGATCAATATCGGTTGATTTCTGAATGAAGCAAATGTATGCAAATTTACTCACGAGGAACGCAGCTGCCAAACTTGTCAGGAAATTCGGAGATAAGATCGTCGTTGATCCTGTCCTTGAGGGGTCCCAGTATGATCACTGGACGAGTGTACTGAATCGTCAGCTGCTGGACAGCTTCGTAAGATAGCACATTTTCTTCGCTACCTGAAAATCACAATGACAATAAGAAAAAAAAGACAATATTTGCGCGATTCGCACAAGCGAAATTCGGGAAAGGAAAACCGTCAACGAGTTTATTGCTTGTCCCCGGCTCACTCATGGTAAAAAAAAAAAAATCAAAAAACAGAAAAAGGATAAAAATTAGAAAAACTGAAAAGAATAAGTTGTTAAAAAATTCGGTTAATCTGAAAAATCTGGTCCATAAGCGTTTATCGACAAAACTCGATCGCATGCTGTACTAGAACATCAAATAGTCACGGTAAGCTCATCGAAGTGTCAAACGATTAGTCAACTCCAAAAAGCGAGGATACAAAAAATTTAGATCGGAAGGAACCGTTCTTGTTGTTTTTCGTTCGACTTCCGATCGGCTTTGGTTTTAATTCTTTTCTTCACACCCGTTCTCCATCAATCGCCGACTTACTAAGCTCGTCAGTCGCGTCTTCGTAACCTTCCTTCTCCAGATAAACTAACGTCAGTTCCTCCATATACGGTAGTTCAACGCGATACAATATCTCCCTACTACCTGCGTTGCAAGACAATTCTTGAAAAAAACAGAACGAAAGAAGAAAAAAAGAGAACGATACCAAAAGTGGCGAATGAAAAGTTTGATGAAAAAATATCGATAAATGAAGAGGAAGCCTTGTGAGATGAGCTCGATGGTGATAGAAAAAAAAAAACTTTATCGCACGATTGTCCGCATTTTTAATTACTCATATATCGATTGATAAGAGAAAAAATTTCTAATGCGATAGGTCGAAAGGCGAGATTAGAACAATGGGTGTGTTTGTAAGCGAGGAGAGTCGTTTTGCTCTTTGAAAATCGTTATTGCGACAATGATTTGGTTAGTTGGTCGTGGCCCGATGAGATGAGAATAAAAGAGCGAGTGAGCGGGTTGATGTAAGGTCGCAATGATAACAAAAACGGTGAAAAAAGTACAAAAATGTAACCCTGTTTAAAAGAGATTGCCAATTAATAGGGGATCTTTGTTTTTGCGATTAATTTTCTTAAACAGGGTTGTCCCGACGATACTAATAGCAACACATGAACGTGGATTACCTTCGGTGTTAGTGTCGTCCTGGGTGTAGCACAGCATGAACGCTAGAACATAACAATTATATCTTTTCACTCACGTAAATTTGTACACACAACTATTACAGTAAAAGCCGACGATCTTAATGTAAGCGCACGAAGCGAAGCGAAAAGAAAAATGATCTCTTTACGTAACGAATAATCGATCGCACTCACAATGAAAAATATCCCCCCCCCCCCATCGGCTATATCGAGAAAGAAAAGTACAAACGATTAGAAACGATTTTACGAAACAAATATAAAGAAGTACATTATACAAGAGTTTCGAAAAATTTAAGAATTAACGTGCGACAAAAAGCCGAATATAATAATAAGCGTGGGGTGAGACAAATTGTACGTATAATGTTTTGTGTATTACTCTATGATGCAGGTGAAAAAGAAAAAATGATCTCTAGCTCAGGCGACACAGAAGGACAAAAGTGGAGAGCTACTCGAATGACCAATTTGCCGTCTGCTGGTGGTTTTATAATCTTTTGTTTCACATTATTGAGGATACTTACGCGTAGGATCGTTTTCATTCTCAGGTGTTGTGGGCGACCCTACACAAGCAGGCAAAAAACAAAAAAAACACATGTCACGATATCACATGATATCACAAACAAACAGAAAAAAAAAATACACATAAGCTCATTCGGGACATGAACGAATCGAAATATTTCTGGTCACAATTTACGAACAACTGAGGTATCTACGGTTGGAGTACGATTGTAATGTATTGACTGAACTCGTGAACGGTATTAGTACTTTTGAACGCTTTTTACCTCTATAACTGGCTAAATAACGACAATGAGTTGTTAATCGAGATGAAAAAGTTACGACTAGAGGTGTACTCTCACTTTTTCGTAAAACACTGAAAATCATATCGACGCAAGGATACCTTGAAGAAAAGTTCTCATAATAATTCGTATTAATCGGGTCGAGACAGTAGGGTAAAAATTACACGATAAATATAAAATACGTATACGCAATAAGGTAACGGTAATACTGCGAATTATACACGTAAATATATAAACACAGTAAGAACGTATCTGAGAAACATGCACCGAAACGTGCAGGGCAATTCCGCTGTTATATATCGTAAATACAATTGTATACGTGTTATCTAATTCTGCTTAAATCCCAAATGCGAAACTCACGTTCCTGATCCGAGCCGTCCTCGGATTTGTCGTCCTTGCTCTTCATGAAGGGGAACTTCCTGCTGAAGGAGAAGTTCTTCTTTTTCCTGTCGAGGGTCGATTGCTGAAACAGAGGACGCGTTAGAATGCTCGAGTTATTCGTCCTAGCCGGCTCGGTGTACGCGTACCTTGTCGAGTATGACGGGCATGTGACCTTGGAACTTGACCGAACGATCGCGAGCTCGCTGCTTGCGTTCCCATCGTCGACGCGACGGTATAATGCCGCGTCCCTCCTCCTCGCCGTGCGGCGTCACGCGCCTCGCCTGCCACCACTCGTCGTCGCTCGCGTTCGTCACGTGGAGTATCTCGCCGTATCTGAAGGCCAATCCCCGGCTCGGCAGCCCGTCGTCCTTGTTGGGGTCGTAGTCGAAGAGGGCTCTGAAAAATTTTTCATTTTCATTCGTTCTTCGAAAAAAAAAAAAGTAGCCAATATTCAACCCCTTGACATAGCGAAAATGAGATGAGAATAAATTTCTTTCTTTTTTTACCTGACGTAAAGTGATTTCTTCTGCGAGGTCCTCATTAGGGTGCCTGTCATCATATTCTGCTGGGACATCTGCTGTTTGAGGTCATGGATTTTGGCCTCGAATCTATTGTAGTCCTCGGGTTTGTACTGAACGACGATCGTGACGGTTTGACCGGTGCCCTGAACGAATGACAATATTTTCGGTTAATTACGTTCTGAGAGAAACGTTAATCGAATTCACTAGATATTATGTACAAACACAAAACCAATTTAATGTATTTTGTCGAATAAAATTAATTATTGCCGAATAATTATTTTGTTTGATCGTCGGAATATTCAATAGGAAATAAATCGAATTACGCGATATTCGAGAATAAGAGAGATCTTCTCGTTACCTTGAGGGCAGCAGCCGCTTCCTCGTGAGTCGCGGTCCGCAGATTGATGCCGTTGACGCTCAGAATCTGATCGCCGCGACGCAATTCGCCGCTGAGATCGGCTGGTCCGCCGGTGAGTATGAACGATATGAATATACCCTCGCCATCCTCGCCACCCACAATGTTGAAGCCGAGACCGGACGAGCCTTTGTTCAGCACTACCGTTCGCACCTCTCTGAAACAAGAGAAAGGGTTAGATCGAAAATATCTTTAATAAAGCCGTTTCGCGAATTTTTCCTACGTCTCTGGTGTTTTTTTCGCGGCTCGAAAGGTGGGTCAGCGGAAGAACATAAGTGTAAGCAGTTACTTCGTTTTATCTCGTGTCTCCTCGTTTTCTCGACGCTCGGTTATAAAGTTTTTTCATTACGCTTCCGGGCGTAATGCGACCAAGTGCGAGAAGAAAGTAGAGACGGAGAGAGAGAGAGAGAGAGAGAGAGAGAGAGAGGGATAGTCTCGTCGCTGGCATCGAGTTTCCAACTATGTCGTCGGTCATTAATTGCTCCACCCCCGTCGATCCTCTGGTAGTATCCTTCTCTTCATGGACTTTTAATTAAACTAATTGCAAGAAATTCATACTGTCTTGACTAACGATGAAAAAAGCTACACGAGAAGAAAACTGCCAAGAGAAATTTTCGCGTTAGAATTTTCAACTCGAGTTTTACCGGTACTACACCGATAAACAAATTTTTCCTAAATCGAACGAGTATGTCCAATTGAACAATACCGAGTTCAAAAATAACTTTTTGCAAAACAATTTCATTTAATTGGAGATATTTGGTGAAAATTTTTTCCCACCGTTCCCCCGCTCGCCGGCCATTCCCGCGCGAACCGTTAAAAGCCCGAGGGCGAGAAAGAGACTCGGTTAAATCATAAAGTAGCACAATCGAGTTCCCACTCGCATAACTTGCGCGTGGTTTTCTCTCCGCGTGCCTCTCCCTCCCTCCTCTCCGCTTTACACCCCCACTCGTTCACACAATCAAACGCTGTACACACACGTGTATCGGCCACAGAGACGGAGCGTTTCGCAGAGACACAAAGAGGAGAGTCTAGGCTCGCTCGAGTGGAATTTATCGTAATGGCGAACGATATTAAAGCTCGAGCGTGGAAGAGAGAGAAACAGTCCTCGTTGTCGGCGCCGATCTCGCGTTTCTTTCGCTTATTTATCTCGCCCGGAGCGCGAGAGGTAATTGCGCGCCGAAAATAGAGAATTAACTCAATTTTTGCGCGCTCGTTGAGAAAAATTTACGACTTTCAATCTCGAAATCGCAAGAGGGGTTTTCCACGGGTTTTTGGAGAATTCATCGCGCTATTAATTTTGATAACTCGATTCGCGGTAACGAGTCGACTCCGCCGTGCGCGGTAAGTGCGCGGAATAAGATATAGAAAGAGACGTAGAGAAGGCGAAATTACGACGTTAATTAACCCTTCCCATTGAAATTGGTTCGGGCGGTGTGTTCCGGCTTTCTCGCATAATACGTCCCCTGCCTCCCCCGCCCCGCGCTCGGATCAATTTTGAATCGCGCAATTTCCGAACTCAATTCCCGCCTCCGCGTACCTATTGCGACTAACTGTGCCTTATTTAAACGTCTTTGCGGTACCGAGCCTCTCAACTCTGCCCCGACGTTCAATTCATCCGAATTATCCCGACATGGAAAAAAAAAAAATAGCAGACGGCAAATATTCCGCGGTCGGATAAATATTTGCGATCAAACAAATTCGATTTTGGCAAACAATTACAGCGATAAATTAAACTACGAAATTGTTTCGATTAAAATACGAATCGAATTATTTAATTAAATTCGTCAATATTTCACTCGATTGTAAATATTCGGTCGACACGACAGAATTTTGTGTTCCGAGTGTACGTATACACTCGGATCCGGATGGAAGTAGGAAAATTTCGAATAAATCACTCGAGAGTGTGTTCTCGCGCGAAGGACGGGCAAATCTCACCTCCGAAGAGGGAAAGATCGACGATGGAGAGCGGGTCAGCGATAAAATATTAAAAAAGCCCGACGGGCGAGAGAAACTCGCTCGAATTTTCCCCGCGGAAAGAGACCAGCTAGGGGAAGGGAGAGAGAGAGAGAGAGAGAGAGAGAGGGGAGAGGAGGAGGACGCAGGCGCAAAGACGAAGGAATATCTGGAAATGACGTAGGCAGCCTTGCCCTCTTTTCGCCACTCCAGTTCCTCTCTCCGCTTCATCCCTCTCATTCCACCCTCTCCCTTCGCGTAGGCGCGTCACGCGATCTGCGTCAGCCGTGCGAAATTTGCCCGAGATCAAGTTCGATAATTTCGAGCTGCGGGACGAAAATCGCTAACCAATGTTTTTTTTTTTTTTTTTTTTGCAAAAACTCGGAGCGAATTTACGGGCCGAATGGAAATTCCCGATGTACACGAGGAGGGCTTGTTCGATAAATTTCCGGTAAAAAAGCCAACAAGGAGAATCGATTCGCGGGGAGTAGCCGCGTGTTACACGGACGCGGCAAATCCATTCGGCTAAAGGGCTACACTTTGAACAATGTTTAACGAGCGCGCTTTCGCGTGTCGATAACACACACGCTTGCCTTTTGCCGTGACATCGTTTCGCGAGGGTGTTAATATAAAAGGAGCGAGAGAGAGAGAGAGAGAGAGAGAGAGTCTGTTAATGGAAAATTTTCAACAAAGTCCCAATCGATTTCTCGCGCTATCGCTCGCGTTGTGCAGTCGATATCGATTATGACATTTTCGCTCGTACCGAGAATAAACCCCAACTGCAGGAGGGGCGGGCGACCATTCGAGCGTTCAGAATAGACAATGGGCGACGCGTGGTTTTATTCGTTCCGCGATAAGGTCGAGATCGTCCTTCTCTTTTTTTCCAAATGAGAGAGAGAAAAAACGACAATCGAAGGGTTATTTTGAAATTCGATCACGTCAATTTTCCCTCATAACGCGCATTCGGTAACTCGATTTGTACGGCAATCGAGGTTAAATGAAATCAAACAAGAAGAGTGGGAGCGAAACTGGATAAAATAAACCCCACGGCATCGTTCGCAAGGTAATTAGAACGCGATACCCGAATGAATTCGATAATCGAATCGGAAGAAGACGAAGGACTCGATGCACTCGTCAACTTTTCGGTCAAAATCTTGCTCTCGCCCTGAATTCGCGCGTAAAATTTTCAAATTCGATTTTTAATAACGCGGCGTCGGAACCGCGCGTGACCTCCTCCTCCTTCCTCCTCCTGCGCTGTTGAGCGGGGACGCGTCATGCGCGCACACAAACACACCACCGGCTGGTTACGCACCTTCGAGTAATGCGGCACGCTCGGTGGCGTGCCGCATAGACGGATCAGCTGGTACCGCGGTGAACCCCGACGGGGCTGAAACTCGCGAGGAAGGCGTCACGGACTCGAGGCTCGGATTAAAAAAGACGGACGTTCCGAAGGTTCGGAAGGGAACCGTGGAGGGGGTGGGGGGAGGGGGCGCAAGGAGGGGCGTTAGTTTGGCTGTCGCCTCGCCATGCGCGTCGCAAACTAAAATCTTCTCTCTCTCTCTCTCTCTCCCTCTCGCACACGAGAGCCAACCCCACTTTAACCCCACTTTCCACGCGCCACTCTCTCTCTCTCTCTCTCTCTCTCTCTCCCTCGCCTTATCATTTTCCTCCTCGAGAACGCGAGCGGACACCGCGAGAGCCGAAGCAAGAGAAAAGAAAGATCGATAGGAACGGCGCGGGCCACGACGAGAGCTCTTCAAAACTACGAGGCTACGTGTCGAGTAGTCGTTTTCTCTACCCAAAGAAAACGCAATCGTGGGAAAATTAGGTTCTTCGAAGATTCCCCGAAAATTGGGCAGAGGATTAACTGGATTGTTTTTTTTTAGGTTTGATTAAAACAATAAAAATACAATCGTATAGGTAAATGAAATAGAAAAAATGTAATGGATCGTATATATAACAGGTGAAAATTTTGGCGAGAACGTCGCGAAGGGAAATTTGAAACGCGTGTAATAACGAGCCGCGTTGTATGGGCGAGTCTCGAGCGGCGAGATCGAGTTCACAGCAACCCCCTCGAGCGTAGTGAAATATAAACAAATGGCGCGAGAAAAAAGAACGAAAAATCGCACAGCCCGCGGCTAGTTTGCAATCTAATTACTCATCTCGCGGCAAAGACTTATGCGCTCGCACCCAGGACTTTCTTTTTCCTCCAGAAACGGGAATCTAATTAAGGGGTAGTCGATTAACGCTACCGCCTCGAAAATTCATGGCTCGTCACGCTAAATAAATAACGCTCTCTTTTTCAAAATTTCAATTACACGAGGAGTGTAGAGAACAAAAATTTCTAGAGGCTCCTAGAGGAGAACGAAAGACACGAACACAAAAATTGATGATATTTCTGCGTTGTTTCGCCAAACAGATGTCCAGCCCGATTTTTCGAGGGCTTCGTCAATCCGTATGGGCTCGAAACGCGGTCGTTGGTAGGATGTTCGGGAACGGAAATAGTTTGTTCGGCGCGTCCCTGCGAGGGAGAGAGAGAGAGAGAGAGAGGGAGGGAGGGAGCGAGAGAGAATACGGCTTGTTCGCAGGCCGCGTTACAGGGCCATGAGGGGGGCGACATCGAAATGCACTCCGAGCCCGGAAGCCCAGTTTAAACACCGCGCGCGTGCGCGACCCTGACCGAAACACCGTTCCGTGTCCTCGACAATCCGAAATAGATAAACGAAATATTTGATGAAGAGGGTCTCGTGTAATCGGGAAATGCGGTCGAAATTTTCACTGCCACGCGGAGAATGAGAATTTCCGAACTAATCAAATATTTGGACTCGAAAGATTTTTCAAATTGCTGTTTATCGCGCGATTCTCCGCTGTGTATAATCGTCAAGCCGAGCATTAACATTTTCGAGCGGGAATAGAAAAATAATCCGGGACGTCGTTCTTTGACAGGCGTAAATCCTGGAAAAATCGGGAGAAACAATTTTCAATTGCGCTCTCATGGGAATGTCGGCTTTTCTCACGTTACATGACGTTTTCATGCATCCTCGGCGAACTGCTTTTCCGCGAAGCGGAATCACGACCGTGACCCTTTTTAAACGAGATTAAGGGTCGAGAGAGAGAGAGAGAGAGAGAGAGAGGCTGTGTGTGCTCAATCGCCCACGCGTCGCTCGGGGGCTGCTTCGCCGACCTGGGTCAACCGGTCCAGCGTACAAAAGAGAGAAGTGAGAGGGAGAGAGATGGAGAGAGGATACTGGGTCGTAATTCCTTTTTTCGAGCTACACGAGCCGTCCCGTTAGACACCGAGTTTTTCCAATAACGCCTCAAACTCGATCCTCGAACGCAGAACCCCCTCTTTGATCTCCCTCGGCAAATTTGCGAATTAAAAATGTCTTTCATCGTGGTTGTTTTTGCGTGTTGCGACATTTGCCTCGATCCCTTCCCCTTTTTTTTTTCATTCCCTTAATGAAAAATTGATTCACCCAGGAGCTCGTTTTGCCAAACATTTTTCCTTTTGATTAAAACGATCAAAAGGCCGAACTCGGTTTTCCGGGGGTAGGAAAAAATGAAGTTACAACGACGCGACATTGTAATTCGAGTTCGATCACGCGATTGAGGATTCGTAAAAACCCCTCCGAGCGAAACGTTCAACTATCGAGTCGAATTGAAACGTTTCGCGTCAGTCCTGTAATCGCGTTTATTTTGTCCTCTCTAGCACTCCCATTCTCTCTCTCTCTCTCTCTCTCTCTGACACTTCCCTTTTTTTCCCACTCTTCTCTTATTCTTCTCCTTCCGCGCACCGAAACGATTCAGACTCTTTCGCGCCTCTAATTTTCACGCTCGGTCACGCCCGAGGGTGTGGGTTTTCGGGCACGTAGACACTCTCTCGCTCGTTCGAGCTAACATCGCAATTACACCTCCGCGACTATTAATCGTACTTCTGGTCCAGCCAACGCGCGATTCAACATCCGTCCCCGATACGGAAAATATATTTTACCTCAACAGTTTTGCAATAGAATCGGAATTATGTCTCGAGCACTGAAAAAAAAGTATTTTTCTACCCAGAATACAGAATATTTTTTATCCGAGTATTCTTGTTCGCAGTATACTTTTAATTAAATATTTTAGATTTAAAAATATTGGTATTTTACCCTTCAAAATACCAAGGTTTTTAGCGGGACTAAAACTAAACCCTTTGTAGCATTCACTGTATTTTAATGCAAATTTTATCTCTACTATTTATAACATGAATAATGGATAATAAATAAAATTAATATATGAATCAGAAATGGAATTAAATAAAAAATATATTATATTACTTGTTATTATTTCAAATTCATAGTTCGTTTTAATCCGTGTTGACCAAGCGAGGTTAAGTCGACCATATTGATTTTATGTATCTGAAGTCTGCATCGTTGGAGTCTAACAAAAATTCGACAAAATTTTTTTTGGACAAAAATGACCAAGTTTGTTAAAAACACATTAACAAATGTGTTTTACCGTCATTACAGGGTATTTTAAAGAGATATGTCAACTTGTTTCGCGAAAAAAAAATTTTGTCAAATTTTCGTTGGACTCCAATGATGCAAACTTCAGATACATTTGATTTTAGTATTTTAATCACAACAATATCTACCAAATTTTTTAAAAATCAATAAACTTATTCTTATGGATAGTATATTTTGTTATTCTTAAAATAAGAATACCTTTATTTTTACCGTAAGGAGAAATATTCTAGATAGAAAAATACTTTTTTTTTTCAGTGATGGCACGTTGGTGAATAAATTTTTACGTTACACCGACCCCTTTTTTTCTCATGCAGAGAGTGACTGGGGAAAAAATCAATTTTCCGTTCTGTCCATAATACGAATATGAAGGATATAGATTTAGCTGGAGAACGAAGGCGGTTTCTTGCTCGACGGGTATCCGATACAACGAGTTCGGGAAAAATGACCGTCTCGCGAGTATTGTTATTCAATAGTAGACGCGAAAAATCGTGTCGGGAATATATCCCTCAGCCGTGACGCGTCCACGGTGGCAGGACGAGGAGGAGGTGAAGGAGGAAGGAGGGCATAATACGCGAGAGCGCGCACGTAACAGAGCACCGACAAGGAGGAGGATTGGCTTCTCTCGAAAACCCCGTGACTCGAGAATCCGGGTTAAACGGTTCTCTCTCCGCGACTGCGGATCGTCGTCGATTCGATGAATTCGCGCTTGTTGAGCTTCGACGCGTTTCTCTCTCGCTTTTTGATTCTTTTTACGTACTACGGAATTAACCACTACGAAAAAAAAATTTTGCTTCGAGATATTGCGATAAATTCAAATTTGAGAAAATTCAAAGAAAAAGAAAATTCATACGACTATCTTGAATCAACCTCAACCAAGATACACTTATTTGGGTACAACAATAGTAAACATCTACAAAATAGATAGGCGTATTTTGCTATCCCAAGAAACTAAAAGCAATGTTTGCGTTGTCAGATCGGAAAATGATAATTTCGTGCTCCGAGGATGTGTATCTCCGAAAGTATCAATTTTAGAATAGATTAGAAGGAAAAGCGGTCCCGCGAGAAAGCAGAAGAGAGAAGCGTGTAAAATATCGGAAATGTAGAAAATTCGATAGCTAAAGATTTAGGTCGAGAAGTCGATTACTTCCGGAAATGTAATACTCGACACGATGCGGAGGATGTGTGACACGTGAGTAGCACGTGTGCGGGAAGGAGCGAGAGAGAGGGGGGGGGGGGG
>NCVS01000211.1:441116-453278 GCA_003055095.1 Goniozus legneri | reverse complement strand
CGCGAGCCACGGATTTGCGATCGAAAATAAGAGAATAAGCGCGAGAGAAGGAAGAGACGAGAATTGGCCAACGCGAGTATAAATTGCGCCTCGAAGACGTCACGCGAGCGGAAAAGAGTTTCAATGCAATTTTCCTCTAATGCGCTTTCTTTTGCGTTGCACGGCTCGTTGGGCGGGATTAAACGGGAGTATGTTTTTCCTCGATGCGTGCGGCCGGGCCTCGAGCGAGCGAGTGGGCACGGAAACTTCAAAACGACTTGGGTAGCGCGGCTAGGAATAAAATATGATTCATTCCCCGTCCGGTCCAGGCGAGAAGACGGGGGGCGGTGGGAGGACGAGGCGCGCGTAGGTAAATCCCAGCTGTGGATTTGAGAAATGTCGGCGTATAATTCTTTCCGTTTTCCGCCCCAATCCCTTCCCCGCGCGTGCACGCGAGCTTTTTCGGATCGGCCGACGTTTCGCGCGTGAATTCGCAGCTGCAGCTCGAACGGGACAAGCAAGAATGATAAAAAAAAAAAAAAAAAAAAAAAAGAAACGGAAGAGTAATATATCACTCCTAATGCAAACATACGCGAGTCACGGCTGGAGGAATCCAAACAATAAAAGGAACGAAATAAAAGGGAAAAATTGGAGATGTGTAATTCGGAAGCGAATATTCCGGCCGCGGTGGGGAATTTATCGAGTGGTGGATGCCGGGGACGTCGCGGGACGGAGGGAGTGAATAAAATAGGGCGGTATGAAGAAAGCGTTAAGAAAATTTACCGCGGGACGAGAGCACGTGACAAGATGAGGGACGACGGAAGAATGGTCTTGCCGGGGTCGTTCCTGGGGGTTGGGTGCGATATTGGCAGCGCGAGAGGGAGGGGGCAGGGGGGCGGTCAGTGTCCGGTTCGGGTGAAATACGCTCGCGTACACGGGAGCACCGTCCATTTGTCCACTGTCGGTCTGTCCGTTCTCATCCCTCTCTCTCTCTCGTCGGCCCTCTGTACACGTTCGCCATTCCAACGCCCTCCTCTCTCTCTCTCTCTCTCTCTCTCTCACGATTTCTCAGCCGGACCAATTCCCAGCTAAAACGAGCCAGCCTGTATTATCGATTTGTCGAGCTATCGGTGAAAAATCATCCCCGACTCTTCGCTACCTCCAAGTCGAATTCGAGTGGGACGGACCGAGATAAGGGAGAGCGCGCGGCTCTGTAATTTTCCAGAGTTTTCCGAGGACGTTATCCAGAGGCGCTCTGGAGAGGCGGCGTGTACCGATTTAGCCCCGCTCCGATTTTTCATCAGCGATAATGCCGAGTTTTACGGCCGTAGTTGGAGTTAACCCGGGCGTGATAATCGGTCGCGTTCCGACGTCGACGTTAATTAAAATATCGCTCGGACGAGAGGACGGGCCGTCTTTGGCTCTCTGGAAACGGCGGATCGATTAAGAGTATCGTTAACGACCACCCGGGAAGACTTTCAAGAGGCTCCGTCAAAACATCGTCCCCGACGAGACGGGGGAGTGACATTTTCTTATTTTTCTCCCTCTACCGCGAATATTCGACGTGTAAAAATTCATCCGTCGTAATAAAGAGACGAGTGGGCGTTTATTATTTTCCCGGGCTAATTAATCACCCGGTCTAACGATCATCCGGCGATTAATCACCGTCGTATCGGGCTTCGGTAGCGAAACGCGACTCATCAATTAAAATATCGTTCGCTTAACGAAAAAACACGCGGGAAGAGCGACAACTTCGAGACGGTAGAACGTGGAGAGTCTTTTAATCCCTCGACAAAGTCCACTCGAGTTTTTTGGCTCCCTCGCTCCCGATGCATCGTCGACGAACGATCGAGAGAGCTAAGAGGTGGACGTAAAAAAAAACCCGAAGAATAGGAGAAGCGCGAGGACCCACGGGATCCTATTACGACGTCGGTAAGTTCAATTTCAAAGGGAACTCCGATCGCTATCGTGCCGTGACGTTCGCCGAAAAAAAAATCAAAGGACTTGGATTTGGAAGCGAGAGGAAGCGAGAGAGAAGGGTTGACGTTTACCGTACGTCGACGCACCGCATAACCGATAAATTGGATCCAGCGAACGCAAACAGACTCTTCGAGTCCGAAAGCTCACCCCCACCCGGCCGGCACGAGCCACCGAGCGCGTTCTCGACCGACGTCGTAACGCGTCTGGGAAAACCCCCGTCCGTTTGGGAATCGTCGGATGTTTCGTGACGCGACCGCTGGATTCGCGTTCCGCGACCCTTTAGTGGATCCACTTATTCTATCCTCTTCGTTTGTTTTTTTTTTCTCCCGTTTCTCCATTCTCGAGACGAAGGCCAGCCCCCGAACGGTTTGAACGATCCTTTCACGAGAATAGCCGTTCGGGAGGAAAAGTTGGAGGGAAAAATTTCAGGACGAAGGTCGGAGGTTAACCGATAAGGTGCGTATAAAATATTCACCGTTCGGATAACATCGATGGGCGCGCGCCCGGCTCGTGAAACTTCATTGTCATGATTGCCGAGCGAGATTAAGTTTCGGTAATCGAATCGTAAACGGCTCTGAATAAAAGATCCCGTGATTCTTATCCTGGGAATCAATTAGAGTCGATTAAAAATTGTTTCGAGTCCCCACGACGATAGCTCATTCGATCTTTCGCGAAACATAGTGCTCGTCTACGCAAAACTCTATCCTCTAATTTTCCTTACCACCCACTCCGGCGGTAAAGAGAATTTAAAATCAACCGCGGGGAAATTACGTAACGCAAAAATTTTCAACAACTCGCAGAGAAGTCGCGATGCATAATTCTTTTTTTTTTTCACTCCAATATTCCGCTATTGTAAAGGCTTTAAACGATCGCGTGCAGGCGAGGTCGTTTAGCGCGACGCGAAGGTCGCTCCTTCTCGCGTAATCTTACGTAAGCCGCGAATAGCGCGCTTTACTCTCGCGAGATCGAGAGACTCGACTAGAGAAGAAGAAGAAAAAAAAAAAAGAAACGACCGAAAGCGCCACACTGTACGCGCAAATCGCTCGATCCCCGCTCGCTCTCTCCTGCTACCGTTCGAATCTGTGCCAATTACCGACTCGTTTATCGCCGTTTGCGTAACCGATCGACGAGCGAAACGCTAATAAGCAAATCACCGATCGGCGCTGGTATGACGTCCGCGTCCTTGACTCGCGATCGTGTCGTCGTTGTCGTAAACTAGTTTTCGAATGGCGCGCTCCAGTTGCATGTTTAATTCGCCCAAACAGGCATACGTATTCGATTCCAGCCGCTGTATATTCCACAGAGCTCTCCGGTGAAATATCTTTGTTCTCGATTAATTTTTTTCCCCCTTTCGGATTCTTCCGCCGAGGTCGAACTTTTCTCTGTTATTTTTTCCTCTCTTTTTTTTTGGTTATCTCGCTTTTCACCGACCCACCGCAGTTATTCCACGTACCCTTATCGCGCGAAACATTCGAGACGCCGGGAGAAAAATGGTCTAACCCCTCCCAAGCCTCCCCCCGTCGGACGAGATCGGCCTCGCACGCCCACGCACGCCGGCGAACGGGCGCGTGTTCTCAAGACGCTCCATTCAGCGCGAATCGTCGCCCGATTTCTCATAATCCGATCCGATGCAGCGAGAAATACAAAAACTCGAGCTACTCTCATTCATCGCTCGTCCTGGAGAGTCGCTCGTGCAATTTTTCTCGGGTTAAAGTCGCTCGAGAGTCAACCGAGAAGACGCTCAAACGATGTATCTGAAATTTGCATCGTTGGAGTCCAACGAAAATTCGGCAAAATTTTTTTTTTTGGTCATTTTTGACCAACTTTTTTGAATTTTCGTTGAACTCCAACGATGCAAACTTCAGATACATCTCAAACGAGCGTGTAATTATTCGGCCATTCCGAAAAACTCAATTGGAATAGAGAGACGCGAGTTCGGGAACCGGTTTAGTTGGCAAAAATTTCGCGTGGGGCTTTGCGTTCCTCTGGCCGATTGTCGTTTCGCTTGTTTCCGATTCAGCTTCACGAGACTTACCGTGTCGAGATTGAAAAGGCTCGATACTTTCTTCAGGAACCCGTCCTGCGACTTCTTCTTCCTCCTCGTTGTCATCCTTGCTTACAACTCGTGCGTCTCGTTAAATCCAATCTTTCACCGCGATATGCGCTTTGATCTCGTCACGTGTCTCGTGGCGTCTTATCACGAACGCATCTCACTAATTTCTTTTCCCTATTGTCTCGCGCACTTACACGCGTACTCACAGCACTTAGCGCAATCGTAACGACCGAGTAACCTGATTCAGAGACAGAAAAAGGGGAAATAAATTTTTCGTCCTCGTTGCGAAACTCGAGGGGAGGGAGCCCTCGGACGTGAAAATCTCGTGACGAAACTTTATCGCGACTGACAGTCGCGTCGTAACGTAACGTCGATGTGACGTCGGCGATTGTCAAAATTTCAACGTAATACGGAAACCACGCCCGAGATAAGCCACGACTTTCCGTGGCGCAATTTCACCTGGGCCGGTTGGGAACGGAGAACATTTTTCCCTACGATCGATCGGAAAGTGAACCGGCTATTTAACCGCGAGATCGTCGTATCGTTACGTACACCTTGACCACAATACACGGTGGTTAGTCGAGCCTAATTATTCACCTCCGTAGGAAAAATCGAGCGAGTTTACACTCGCGCTGGAAACTCGACGAGAGAAATTACGAAGATTTTCTCGACGAGCCTCGAGAATTCTCGATCGGAGTTTGCGGGGAGAGAGAGAGAGAAGAAATCGCGGGATTCCAGCGCGACTCGGTATGACGTGCCGAGCGCGATTACGTCGTTTCCTCCATTACGCGGAACACAACAAACCAGCCCCCCCTTCTCGTCCCACCCCCGCCTATCTTCCCCATGTAATCGCGCACACATGTACGCTCTCACCTACGCCGCCGTGCCGAGCCCAGCGTCACGCGACGCTGTTCTTTCGCACGAGCTCGTAGACTCGATACCGTCGTCGTAACAATAATCGAATTATTTATAGTCCCGTGTACGTGCGTATATTTAACGCGTGAGTCAAGTTCGCATAAGTAGAGCCGTAATTACTGGAACGTGAGAGTGCGCCGAAGAGGTGCACCGTGTAGTTCAAAACGACGAGTTAAGGAGGTTAGGTCGGGTCTCCCGCCGTATTAAGAACGCAACGTAAAAACGACTTTAATTAACGCGGCAACAAAAAGGAAAAAGCCGAAGAACCCGCGAAGTAGGCACTTCGAACGTCGTATTGTACCTTTTTGATTAAACTGAAAAATCTCGGGCTCAGACTCGAAACGCTAAATTCCCTATTAAGCGAAGAATGCTAAGAAACACGGCTGTTAATGATCCACGAGCGTTGAACGAATAATTGGAGAAAAAAATCAGACCGCCGATCGTATTTTCATTTTTTAATCTCCCGAGTTCGCACGAACGTCCCCCCCCCCCCTGCACGGTGTTAAATGCACTTTGCGAGTGCACCGCGAAGGGGTCATAAACTAATCCCGACGCATTCCCACGAAAACCGCGACTCGGTGCGAGCGTACGCGCGCGCGCGAGCGAGAAAGAAAGTACGCGTACACACGATCCCTCCCCCTTCCACCAACGTAAACAGGTTGTCCATCCGTCTCACTCCGATGCACACGAGCCGGCGTCGCACACCACTACGCGTGCGCGTTCCTACACCTGCTCACACGCTCGCGCGCGGCCGCGTGCAAAAAAAAAATAGAGAGACCCGATCGATCCGGGGCCGAAAAAAATGCCGATCTACACGGAGCCGGTCCACGTGGCATCGTGAGTGCTCTTCGATTGTTTTTCAATCGACGAGATAAAATTCAATCGAACGTTCATTGAAACGCCAAGAGCGATTGCTTTCTATCTCCCTCCCTCTTAATTAGCGTACACGTGGTGTGCAAGGCGACACCGCGAGTCGTCGTTTCGCGATTTATGCATTTCCTTCAGGTTGAGTGCGCAAATTAGTACGAGACAGATCAAACAGCTACTCTCAAAAATACGGCAGGCGTCTTGAATTGATTACGATCTCGACGATCATCGAGATTACCTTTTACGCTAAGGAAAATTCGAGGAAAATTGATGATCCTCGGAACGCCATTGAAAAATACCTCGCGCGAGTTTTTTTCGAAAAAAAAAAAACGATTTAAACGACTGTGTTTTTTTTCGTTTTGAGGAATTACGTTACGGCACTGCACCAATGCAACGACTCGAAATCACTGCGTGTCAAGCGAGCACGAGACTCGCATTCCACGGTGCTTCAACTCGCACACACGTACACATATACATAACACTTGCACACTCGTGTAAACAAGAGCGAGAGAGCCCCACTGAACCGTCCGCACTCGAAAAGGCCCCCGTACTACCATACTACGGGCCGCGCTCTACGTCACTACGTTTGTACTAGAGAGAGAGAGAGAGAGAGGGGAGCGGAGGAGAGAGAGAGAGAGAGAGAGAGAGGAAGGTTGAAAAAATGACGAACCACTATGGCGCGGACGTGTACACACTAGATACGTGCGATTTGGCTTTTCGCGGTAACGAGAGAACAAAATAAAAGCCAATCGTCCTCTTTTCGGCTGGAAATTCACGATCGAGCACTCCGTTATTCTCGAATTCCTCTCTTTCTCTTATCTCCTGGCCCTTATTCGGCCACCTCGACTCTCCTTCGCCCGCACGGGCCTGGCCATGAATAGAAATTGGAGAATTCCCATCCACGGGATGCACCGTGGAGCGCCAGGACCTCTTAACGAGTGCTACCGCGTAAATAAATGATCCTTCCCATTCCAGGACCGGAGCTGGTAAAGCCAACAAACACCGGAGATGGGAGAGAATAAACAGTTCTCGAAGCCTTCCCTGGCGCGATGAACTTTCTACCGGTCGGTGCCGCGAACTCCGCGGGACGTGCGGTAGAAGGAGAAACGTAGACGGTACGAGGTGGAGCGAAGAGAAAAGAACGCGGTGGGGTCACAAACGCCAGGCACGACAGGTAAAAAAATTCCGCGACGCTGGCCCAAAGTGTAGACTTTTGAGGTTATGTTCGCCTCTCGATAAATACAGAATGATAAAATCCAGCTAGACGAGGAACCTCGCGTTCTCGAACAACTTTCGTCGCGCATACACTTTGTAAAATCCAGTATACGTCGTGTGTGTGTGTGTGTGTGTGTGTGTGCGTGTTGACGCTTCGAGAAGACGCCGTGAAGTTTGACGTCGAGATTTTCCCGTCCCTTCTCCCCCCTCGAGCGTCGCTCTCACGGGACTCGCTACGTACCCGAGCGGCGCGATCGATCGATCCCGGAGCCGCGAATCGACGCCTCGATCGATATTTTATAGATCCGAGATCGGGGGGGCGAGTTTTTCGCCGACGATTAACGAGAAGTGCAGAGACACGCACGTCACTGATGCACCGGTCGCGCTCACTGCGAAGGTTAGGTCTCGTTCGTGGGTTCACGCGCGCGCACACATCGCACTGGCTAGTGTTGGGCGTGTGAGTGAGGCCCAGGAAGAGAGAGAGAGAAGCCTCCTACTCCGGCCACCGCCGACGATCGCACTGCCGCGACGGTCTCGGCGCGCAGCGCCGCTCGCGCAGGTTAGGATCGCCGGAAGAGAGAAAGAAAGTCGCGCCAGAGGAGGAAAGAGCGAGCGGAGGAGAAGGAGGAGGAGGAGGAGGAGGGAGCGAGAAAGAGAGAACGCGCCGCCTCGCATGGCTCGGCCTTCGGGAGTCACGGAAACCGCCGCGACTAACACGACACGGCCGAGATAGAAAGAGCGAGAGAGTAGGAGAAATCGCGAGGTTGACGGTGACAACCGAGTAACGCCGATACAAATTTTTTTTTTTTTTTCAAAAATTTTACCTATCGAAAATTCGCTCGCTCGCAGTCGAGCCGATTTTATCGGAGAACAATGGAATTGAGATTGCACGGACTGCTCTCAATTAGAGTGAGCGATTGGTGAATTATTAATACATGATAAATGGACACTATATACAGCCTATATAATTTCAAAGCCACTAAAGTGGCTATGCCGGCCCGGTGCGGAACGTTCAACAAGAAAATTTTTTTTTGTGTTTTTTATATGTTTCATGTTTTTTTTGGACTCAAATCCCTACTTATTTCATGGTATGATTTCCTTCGTATGGTAAATTTCAAAACACGGAATAATAAACAATGCTAATTCACATACCGAACAAATGTAACGAGTTCGTCGTCTTTTTCGGTGTAATGAAAAAGGGTCCTATTAGGGTTCTATTGGTCATAATTATACGGGTAATACCATCGATATGAAAAACAGAACGAATTTTAAAAGTGCATTTATTCACGAATGCATACACATTATTACGAGCCACTATAGTGGCCACTATAGTGGTGGTAACCCTCTAAGGGTTAAAGAGAGAGGCAAGAGAAACGGAGTATAGAAAGAGAGAGATGAGCAGCACGTAGAAGTGTTCCATTGACGTACTCCATGAATGCCGGGACTATCACGTGCGAATTTCCCGCGCTCATCGATCGCGTTACGCGCATTTTTCTCCCCCCTCCCTCATCCTCCGACGTTCGATCTTGAATTCTCGGCTCGCGCACAGCGAGACCGAAATAGCCAATCGGAGCCGGTACCCGTGAGCAATTCGCATCTGCGAGTTTGCATGGATCATTGTGCTTTCTCTCTCTCCGAGTGTCTCGCTTCTATGACGTCACCAGAACCGGCGGAGCGAACCGAAACTGGCCGAGTATAGTCGAAGGTTCCCGAACGTAGCGCGCCTCCGCGCTACCGGATCTCCTCTCGCCCCACCACTCCCTCCGCGTTCCCACTCCGTCGCGCTTTACTAACCGTACAGCAAACTTACGTTTGCTGGACCTCGCGGATCGTTCGATCGATAAATCAAATTCTTTTTCTTTTTTTCATCGTTTTTTTTCGCTCTCTCGAACGGCTAGTTTTTCCGTCGAATCGTTTCACTTCGATTTTGGCACGATCGCTTTGAAACCCCTCGAACGGTTACAAAGAACGAACCCGCCGAGGAATGAAATTGCCTCTCGTACTTGGCCAATTACATTTTTGAGAGGATTTTGTTATGCGCGATAAAAAGAGACGAGCGGTGTGTATATAACGCGCGTGTCGCCGGCAGGAACCAGTTTTTGCCGGGGTCACCGGGCCATTCGTAGGTCCGGCCAGGATGAGGCATGGTGCGCTCGCATTGGGGGTCCTCCGGGTCCTCTCGGAGCGTTTCGTTGACCCTGTCTCGTCGAGAATACGTCTCCATGGATGGAGTCTTTATTTCGCGCGCTCGCATTACGAAATCGTTGCGCGTCGAACGATTTCATATTCCCCGCGGAGGTCACGTTCGCGAATCGACGATTTGGCACGAACGCGCGATTACAGCTTTTTTCGACGCTCTCACGTTTCTCTTTAGCCTCCTTGTCGTTCACTTCGGGCTTTTAATTATCGACAACCGTTAATCGACGCGCGACGTTGAATTTGTTATCGACAAAGGGCGACTGAAAAATTTCAATGCGAATCGGAAAGTTTAAAAAAAAAAAACATATTGACTACATTTCGCTAATAACCAGAGTTTCGTACAACTCGCGTCTCGATGAGCTTTTGTTCGATTCGGATGTAAAATATAATATTAAAGTTGAAAAAAAAAAAAAAATGGCAAAGCCGTGACTGAAATTTACATATTAGAGAGCACCGGATACGCGGATATGGCTTCTCGGGATTTAATCCGTAGGATATTGATACTTTTAATTAAAAATTGATGACTTTGAAATTTCGAGAGATAAAACACACTAGCGGGGCCCTTCCTGCGCCATCGAGAATCCGATTATGCTTAATCCTAAAGGCGCCTCGTTGTTAAACGATCGGTTATTCTTGCCGGAGCGGTATCGTTCCACCTCCCCGCGGCGTTTTCACCTCACGAACCGCAACGATAACGCAAGATCGATCGCTCGAATCGACTATCGCGGGAGCCCTCGGTACGATAAGACGTCCCACGTCGCTACCGCTTTTTGAATATTCGATATGGTATAAAAGATATTTGCTTTTTTTTTTTATCGTGAGATGCAGATACCGAAGTAAAGCGCTCGCTACGAGAAAAATATTCGACGCTCTAATTCTCTCAAACTACTCATGCGCATGCGAAAAATTTGTCTCGAAACGTAAGAAAATTTGACAATATTCACCTGATCGGCGTCCTGGCCCTGCCAGCTGTCGTGACTCTGCAACAAAAAGAAGATTCTTCGATTGAACGAGGCGCTGGGAAAATTCTCCAAGGGACGAATTCGCTAGCGAAGTTGGCTAATTCATTCATAAAAGTTAATTAGCGTAAATAAAATTGATAGATCGAGGGTCCGCGCGCCTTCGCAATTGGTTCGAGCGCGAGAACGCCATAACGCCAAAACCTTATTAGATTTACGACGCCAATATTGCACGGTCCTGTGTGACACTCCTAACACGCCTCCACCTCCGGCGCCCACGCGACCCCCTTTTTCACCCTCGAAAGCGCTCGCGCGCGCGATTTATCGTCGCCGTCAGGCGCAGCGCGCCGCCCCACCGAAAATGCAAAATAAGTACCGAAAACCGTGTAATAACGTTCTCCTTGAGCCAAATTCCAAAATACATTTAATTATCCGCGCGTTAATTTTCCGCGAGGGTAATTAAAAATCTCGTCGCGTTTTCTTTAGCCCTTCAAGAGCGACGTGCAACTGCTGTCGCAATTTGCACACCACGCCGAGCGGAAAATTCGCCCGGAGGATGCGAAAAAAAAACGCCCGGACGAAATCAGAGCACGCAAGAAAGGAACATTTAAATATTTAACGAAGTTGAACAGTAGTGATATGTGGATAGCGGACAGATAGAGACAGTGTGTGGGTGTATGCGTGTGTGAGAGAGAGAGAGAGAGAGAGAGAGAGAGAGAGAGAGAGAGAGAGAGAGAGATAAAGGCTGACGTTTTTTAAAAACTGTCGTAACGAGTTCGACGGTACGGAAGGGTTCAAAGACTCGATATTGGACCCGAAATAAAGAGAAAGACCGAAAGCAAAAATAACGGACGAAATTGAATCGGCTAGAATAAAAAGAGAGACAGATAAAGAGAGCGAGAGAGGAGAGAGAAAAGTGCAAAATAAAAGAGAAAAAAGGAAAAACTCGCAAACTCGTCGTGTACGTTTATCCGGAAAATCGTTCGTTCGTTTTTCACCGACTATTCGTTCGTGGGTGGGTCGAGAAAAAAAAACAAAACGTTATTTCACGAGCTCGCGCGCGAGACGTCTCAACTACCCCTCACCATTTCCTCCCCCTCCCTCTCTTCGCCAACCGATAAAACTCGATGCAAAAATGCGATTGGAATTCGTACGGGCGGATTCCTCCTCACGGTTCGTTTCGCGCGCGAAACGCAATCGATGGGTACGAGATGGCATAGAGCGAATAAGGGACGCTCTCTCTGGTGGGGTGGGGGGTGGGGGGTGGGGGCTCGATTCGCGATTTTCGATTTCCGGTTAGGCGATTCGCGCCGATAATTATAACTGACGTCGGTAATCCATTATTTTCGACGTATATACGTGTATCGAGGTACCCGCGCGTACACGTGTATTTATATATAAACGATTCGCGCGTCATTGACTCGCGTAATTCGCAGAGAGTAGCGAGCGTAATATACGCATTCGAGCTCTCCGATAGGCGTATGTATTATACACGCAGTGTGTGTACGCCGTGTATAAAGTGTCATGGATTTATTTTCCTCGCAACACATTTCTCGATGCTCGATTATTACGCGCCCGCCCGCTTTTCGATTACCGAACAATCGCGGTCGATTTTGTTATTAAAACGGTAGGCGCTCGTCTGGATTTCCAATTTGCTCGGGCGGAAAGAATGTAATTATACGCGCAGCGCTCGATCGATGGAAATACGTGACTCGACGATTAACTCGAGAGCTCGCGTCGACATTAAAACGCCCGTGACGTAAAATCGAAATTGAAACGAAAACTCGTCTATCGTATTGGCCGAGTCCAAAAAATTCTAACGAGACTGTCTCACGCTCCGGTGAGTCGCGATCGGTGAGTGCGTTCGCGAAAAAGCTCGCGCTATCGTTCCTGCGCCATTAGCCAGGATCGAAAGAGAACCACGCGAGGCACGTCGAGACGTTATGAAGAATCGCCGTCGAAGAAAAGAAACGCCACTCCATTAATCCTGTATTA
>NCVS01000211.1:421692-432713 GCA_003055095.1 Goniozus legneri | reverse complement strand
CCCCCCCCCCCCCCGAACATGTTAATATCTTCCCGAATTTCCATATTGAGCTCGCTATGAAATTTCAACTACGTACTGTTCCGCGAGCGGTGGATAGTGATTTCGGGAATAATAAACAACTCGATTGGTTCCCCATCGCCGTTGGCGGTGGCAATCGAGAGACGAGACCGCGGCTCCTAAACTGGCCAACCGGCTCGCCCCGCTATTGTCGTCGGAGCGAACGGAGAATTCGAGCTCCCCGGGACGGAACGGCAATATTGATACACCGCGAAACGGTTGCGGTACGGACGGCGTCGTCGTCATAACGATCCAATCAATATTTTTCGACGACTGTCGGGCGTCCATCCTAGCGTCCGAATACGGATACGCTTTGATTGGTCCCGTCGGCAAACATTTTCGACGTACGGTTAAGCCTCCTATCCACGCATTTGACGATCCGGGCGACATTTCGCTGTCCGCATATCGGAAGCTGCTAGTGGATAGAGGGGGGGGGNNGAGGGGTGATTTAACCGAATTGCTGACGCGCGTCCAATCGGCCTAGGACGCTGCCGTGCCCCCAAATACCTAATACGGCCACCCCTGGCTATCCTCTGGAGGGGCGATTTCGTACCGACTTGCATAGGCGCAACGCATTATCCTCGCTCGCTGGTCCACTTGATTAGTTTCGGCAATCTTTGTTCATCCCCCGCGGCAATCCGCACGCACCGGGTTTAACCTCTGCCACGAATATATTGTCTTAAACATGTATCTGACGATATTTTGAAAAAATTTTTTTTTCGCACAACACGTTCACATATCTTTTTAAAATACTCTTAAACAACGGAAGAACACATTTATGAAATAACTTTTTGAACAAAATTTTTAACACGGCCATCCGTGTCAAACTTGGTAAAAAATGACCAAATAGTAAAAAAATGGTCAAAAATTATTTCATAAATGTGTTTTACCGTTGTTTAAGAGTATTTTAAAAAGATATGTGAACTTGCTTTACGAAAAAAAAATTTTTTCAAAATATCGTTGGACTCCAACGATGGAAACTTCAGATACATGTCTTAAACGTTATTTCGCCGTTTTATTTAATCCCGACTATTCGGATAGCAAAAATTATATTTCTTAAAATTCGTAAAGAGCAACTTGTATGTTTTATTTCATAATTTTCTGCGTACAAAGTTAAGCGACTAATCCGAGCGTACACCTCGCGGTGCGAACTGGGCTAATGCTAGAAGTGACCGCGGTAGGTTGAACCCCCTCGCGCGCAGATATTTTCTCGCGCATCCCTAACGTACGGCTTTCGAGTTTTATTTCATTCCGGAAGTTTCCCGTGGATATAGGTATATACGAGAGAGCGCGTTAGGGCGTATAAAGATTTTTAGACGGTGACACGAGGAGGGAGAAGCCCGAGTTCGTAAAACCCAACTAGGTTTTATATTATATAGGGGTGCACCGAAGTGGACTCGTTTTGCAGATTTATCGAAAGTGCAGTCGCGAGCGAGCTCGGCACGACGGGATCTGAAAGGCGGGGGAGGGGGGGGGCCTCTCTTTCTACTCAGGAGCGTATAAAATAGGGGGCAAACGGGGCACCGTAAAATCGCGACTCCGAAAAGAAATTTTCCAGTCGAATCGATGTCGTTCGGGTAGCCCCACCACCCGGTCGAGGAACCCTGCCGGAGTAAGAGAATTCGGCTGGGTAGCGACTTATGCAAGTGCATCCCATAACATTTGAATACATTTCGGCTGATCGAAGTAACGGCGGGGCGGGTGGAAAACGAGAATATTTTCCGTTATATGCCGTCCTGTCATAAATTGATTTTTTTCCGCGCCCGTAATCGCATCCTTTTTTTCATTGCATTTTTTCATGCGGAAATACGAGATTGCGTCACAAATCACGTTAAACGAGAGTAGACGTTATTTCGCCGGAGTTATACGAGTTCACTTAATTAACGACGAATTTTGTTATGTGGTGGACGCGAAAATGTATTTTTTTTTTTTTTTTTATTCTCCCTGCACGGGTGATACCCGTACTTTTATTTTCACGCGTATAAATTTTTCACCCACCGGTCGTTAAATAATATTTTACAAGCTCGCTACATTACGTTTGTAACCTTTTACTCGATATTACGGTGAATTATTAAATTCCAAAACATAAGTACTGCCGTATATATACCATTTGCGAGTAATACGTCCGGTTAAAAAATATGTATCCACCATCGAATTTTTCCGCGTTACGTTACTCCTTTTTCCGCGATACACTTTAGCGGATTGAGCGCGTCAGGCGCAGTTGCGCATTCCACTCCCGCAATGAGATGAAATCTCAAAATTCACTGCAGCTCGAAATTTCACCGGCTTCTGGCTACTGGTCGAAATTCGAGAGAATCGCGGGAGAAATAATGTACAAATAGAGCGCACCATCGAGTAACAAAATTTACTGCTTCGCGAACATCAAATCTCAGTTCTCTTTTTTTATCGAGCGTGAGAAAGGAAGAAGGAGAAAGAGAGAATTAGCAGGAAAATGATTTTTCTGGCTGATTTAGCAGGCAGCGAGAGGTCGATTTCAAACGATATTAGAACGCTCGGGCGTCTCGGATGAACTTTGATCGTATCTTACGAACTACGGTCGTTGTTAGGCGGGAAAAGCTCGGCTCGTTTTGCGATCGGTAATGTACGTAGTAGGAATGGCGGATGGCTGGGGGTCTCGGGCTCGTGTGCACACTAAGGCGTCCCGTAACGTTGCCTCGCAACGATCTTACTACCATTTTCCATATTCATCGAGCATACGGAGAGCTTACACACCGTGTCTCTCTCTCTCTCTCTCTCTCTCTCTCTCTCTCTCTCTCTCTCTTGCCTTCAGTCTATTCTCGTTAGACGGAAAGAGGCGAACAGAGGGGAAGAAAGGTGCCATAACGACTAGACCACATTGAGTTACGTTCGCACAACTAATTTCACGACTGCGAAAAATCGACTCTGCCTAAATTGCCGATTTTTTTTTTTCCATACCTCCTCTCTTTCTCTTTAGTCGCGGAATATCCAGCGCGTACACGTACCCAACGCACGCCCGTGTTTTAATTCATCGGCGCATTCGGTACGCATATAGTTGCAACAATAACGCAATTGAAAATTCCACCGACATTTTTTTCCATTTCCGCGAGTACAGAATCACAAAATTCGGGAGGGGCTTTATTAAAAACTCGCGTATTTACGATTGGCGAAACCAACACCGTCGCTATTGTCGTGCTTACTTAATTGCGCGTTGTGCCGCGTTATTGAAACTACCCGCAAAAAAACATACGCGACGAGAAAAAATTCGGGCTGCATCGGGAATAACGGAAACGTTTACGAACCCGGCAGGAAAATATTATTCCGTAGGACTTGGAGAAAATTAATGCTCTTTTTTGAGAAACTAATCTCAGGAGCGTACGTGCGAGCGTCCCGCGAAGGAAAATAGAGTGGCGGGGTAGAGGCGGGGAGTAAAAAAAGAAAATAAGAAGAGAAAAAGAGAAGAAAATTTTTCCCATGCAGATTAGCGAATGGCGCGAAGGTAATTTCGTGCCGCGCGGTAGATGTATGTCCGGACGATAAAAGTAATGAGATCCGTTATAACAAGGCGAGCGTAGGGCCATTCTGAAGGAGGAAGACCTACATCTATCCTCTGGACCGTTATAAGAGGCAGTCTCGCCCCGCGCCATCACCGGCGCGCGCCCGGCCCATCGTTTCCCCAGATTTATACGTCACTGGATATCCCATCCCGCGCGAGCGGCTTATTTTAGCGATACGTACGCCGTTACTCCACGGATTAAATTATCATAATCGTTTTATATCGTTCAACGAACCTGCCTACGCGCCTCGCGCTTTTTTTCCTCCAACGAAAGAGAACCCCCCCCCCCCTCCCTCCCCATGGGTGAATGACAAAAAATAAGAGGGCCGAAAAAGGAGGAAGGTGAAACCGCTCGAGAGTCACACTCGGATGGTCGGTTTCCGGAATTGAAAACTCGACGTCGTAGAAAATTCAAACCCCTTGCTCGGTTAAGAGAGGAGGGATGGAGAGAGAGACGTATCGTGAAAAAAAAGGAGGGTAAGAAACGTCGAATCGTGGGAAAAATTGGCAGCCGAGATGAAAACCGAGTCGTGCGGCGAAAATGGGGTTTGAAGGTCGCGCGTACAGGAAGGGGAGTACGTCCCCCCCCCCCCTCGTTCCTCGCCCTCCCTCACCGAAACACCGAAACACCGAAAAATCCCCACCGCCACCTTTGCTCAACCCTTCTTCTTCTTCTGCTACTTCTTCTTCTGATAGCGTAAAAGCGTCGGATAAATTGAAGTGGGAAGTAGGTCAAACTGTAATGGCGGCAAAATGCTCGTATTAGATACCGAGAAAGTAGGGGTGGTAGCGTAGCTAAGGACAGCGTCGTACCGAGTATAACGACGCTACATATTCGCGCCCTGGAATTACATACGGAACTCGTTACTGTTTTATTTTGTTGCTTCTTGAAAATTGAAAAAATTGACTGTAAATGTTGACACGCGATTCGGAATGCTAAATGTTTCAACGGAATAAAATAGACAAGCGCGATTCTCGCGAGGAGCCTTGTCGCTGCAGTCGACTCGTCCGACAACAGAACACGAATAATGATCGATCGGTATTTCGCGGTTGGTACGGGCTTGCCCCGTATCATCGCCCGGCAACCCTCGACCTAGGAACCGCGCCATAAGGCCATAACCGACCCCTCTTATAGGCCACGAAACACCGGCGTAAATCACGCGGTAACTCCTTCGCGTTGCAAAAAGAAAAACAATTCTTTCGAGCTCGTCCCCATGGCGACTAAACGAAAAATTGCGCCATCCATTAATTCCGCGGTGTATCGTGTGTCACACAGCGTACAGAGGCTCGAATGAAAAAGCTACCCGCGGTTTAATGTACAGAATACAGCGTATGGAAATATCGGATTATAATTTTGTACATAAACTTCGTACAAATTGGTATACTGAAAGAAAAACTATCTTGATTCGAGAGAAATAATCTTGATCTAAGAAAATTATTTTGAAGAAAACTAGTTGTCTTATGTAAAGAATTTCTTGTCTTGGTTTAGATTTTCTTAGCGTAAGAGTTTCAACATTTCCGACCAAGAGTATTTTGAATTGATTCGAGAGCATATTGTCTTCGATCGAGACGATCAAATTCTTCAACCAAAGACATTATCATCATCATTTTTTCATCTTGTTTAGAAACTACATAATACTTCAATCAAGAGCATAACTCTTAAACGAAGAATTTTTTGCTCTTCGTCCAAGAGTTATAATTTCTCAGTTGAAGAATTGATTTTCTTGAATCAAGAAAAATGAATATTTTTAATCAAGAATTAAATTTTGAAGAAAAAATTTTTCTTGAATCAAGATAGTTTTTTTTATCAGTGTAGGTGTATTTTTCACACTACGTGTACAGTTTTTGTCGGGAACTCTTCGAGATACTCCACTCGAGAAATCCGAGAAGCAAGGTCGCGTAATATAGGGCGGCGAGGGGGAGGGGAGGGGAGGGAGTTTGGCAGGCGACGATATTCGGCGCGACGGAACGCGAAACGGGTCGACCCCGACATTCTCGTAGGCTGTCCGTGTGCGCGATCGGATCTATCGGCCTCGAACGTCGACGGGAGGAGATGAGAGGGGGAGGCTGGAGGGGGGGCTCGGAACTCGCAGTCCAAGTTTGCAGGCGAATCGATAACCGGAAGACCCCTTGGAATTCGAATGTACACCGGGAAACATCGACTGGCGAGGAGGGGGACCGTAATAGAGATATCGAAATAGAATCCGACATGTTCGAAGCTGGTAACGCAGTCCACACGCTCGGTAAGTGGGATAAAAATGGAGAGAACAAACACGACGTGAAGGATCGCCGGAGATCCGCCTGTCCGATGGATAAACCGATGAACGAGTACGAGAGATTCGTTATATAGAATCGCGAAATTAATTTGGAATATTTTTTAATAATTTTTAGAACAGTTCTAATCCAAACTCGATTGAACGGAAAAGAAATATTTTGATATTGCGAGGGTGAAAAGCGAGCACCGAGGTGTTGGACATTCGTGCGAATTTTATCGCCGGTATGTAAAAAAGAAAAAAAAAAAAAAAAAAAGACGAGAAACGCGATAAAAGTCCAAGTGGCGAGAGATAAAAATGACGAACCAGTTGGGGCCAGCGTACGGTGAGGTAGACCTTGGCGCGGCCGAAGAGCCGCAATCTCCTTAATCTTCGCAGCTTCTTATCGTTGAGGCCCATACCCATGAAGGCGGGCGTTACGCGCGATCCGCATTGGCACTCCAGCTTGCCGGCCTTTTATCGCATTCGTCGACGAATCGACGATTATCTCTTTAATCCCAATTTCCCTCCTCTTCTTTTTTTCTCTCTCTCTCGCCCGGCACAGCCGCGATAGCTCGTCGAGTATCTCCTTAAATTCCGATTCCACTTTCCTCTCTCAATTAGCCCCCTTCCCGATATCCGACCCGAGGGAGAACTTAGGGAGCGGAGCGCCAGCGACACTCGACGCTAGCTCTCACTCGACATTTCGCACACTATTTTTGATAAAAAAAGAAAAAAAGGGACAAACGCGCGGGTAGAAAACATTTTACATCACGCGACGCGAAACGTTATCGGATATCCGCATAATCGTTTTTAAATGCTGCGGCACGTAAAGGTCGTGTCACGTTAAACTGCGCGTAAAACTTTTTTTTTCTCCCCCTCCTACTTTCGAAAAGCCTCGCGCGGCGGCAAATATGCCGTCGGTGAGTTTAACAAAGAGGAGCGAGACAGGGGAGCGAAAAAAAATTGGGAAAAATATTTATCCACTCGCGCCCTTCCCACGGCGCCGGAAACCGCTCTAGGAGGTTTCGCGTCGCGCTAGTCCGGGAGAACGTCGACGGCGCTCGTCCCAGTCGCTTACGTTCGCCAGCGCACGCAATGCGCCGACTGCACTGCCGCTATCCACTTTTCTTCCCCCTTTTGTTACGTCTCCCCCATCGCCCCTCGCGACACTCTTCACGTCCATGGAAACTCGCGAGCGATCTATCGATTCTCCGGGAAATCAATTTCAAGGCCGCGTCGAAGTTCGCCCGCGGCAATTTCCGAAGAGAATAAAACCGCACAGCGAGAGCGCGTATCGACTACGTCGTTTCGAGGACAATTTACGAGCGAGAAGGTAAACAAAAATTTGCCTCGGCGAAAGCTCGAACATGAAAGCTCGCGCGATCGGCGGGAGCTTCACGATCCCGCGGGTCGCGAGCCGCGCGAGTGACTGCCGTCTCGTGCGCTGCGTTCACGTTTGTATATAGGAATCGCGGAGAGAGAGAGAGAGAGAGAGAGAGAACGATGAGGGGTGAGAGAGCGAGAGAGAAAGAGAGAGAGAGAGAGTAAGAGAGGGATGCTGCCAGCTGGACGGCGCAAGATCTACCCCCACTTTTCGCCATTCCCTCCCTCTCTCGCGACGCGTGCGTTCAAACTCACCCCTCTCCCCCCTCCCCCCGACTTCCGGCCAAACTCTTCCCCCTCCTGCTCCTCCGTTCCTGCTCTCTCCCGTTCGCCGAAAGGGGTGGATGAAACATCGGGGGGACGAGGAGGGTGTCGGAGTAAACGGAAAAAACGCACACCCGATGAGCTTTGCTCGTCGAGCCGCGATGAAAAACCTCTCTATCTACCTACGTATCCTTCGCTCCGCACCCCCTCCCCTCCCCGACTTCGCTCCTCCCTCTTTGTCTATCTATTGCGAAAGAGCATCGAGACGCGAAAAGACGACGATCCGGAAATTACGGGTACCCAGTTTTCCTCGATTTTTATAGCCCGGCTTATTCCTACCTCCGCGCGCGCCGTGTTACGTTGCAGGTATGAAATTTGCCGGGGTGAGTTGCCGTAATTGCAATATCCCGAGAAGTAAAGGATGCAAATATGATCGAGTCGCAACGTCAAATGAAATTGAGTTAATGTGGTTTAGTTTCGGCCTCGGGGGGGGGGTTTGTTCCCCGATATTGTGGAATTAGTATTTTTCTCGTTTTATCGGAGGGGAGAAGTGACTCTTCGGAGTACTTTTCCCGATTATTGGAGGTGGGGCGGAGAAAAATGAAAGGAGGATGACGCGAGAATCTGGCGCGAGTCGGCTTTGCGAGCGAGTCGTCTAGTGATGGAGCCTCTCCTTTGAGAGCTCCTCGGCAGTACGGGGAAATAAGAAGAGGAAGAGAGACGCGAGGAGGGAAAAAATAATTTTCGAAATGGAAGAGGCATTTTTCATCGCGTCTCGATTCCACGAGCGGGAAAACGTATGTGGGAATTTTCGCCCGGAAATCCATTCTCGGATACGCGCTATTTTTCTTCGAGTCTCCGAGGTTAATTCGGCTCGTTCGCGTTTCATCCGACCAGACGGATCCGAGCGTAATTACAACGCTAGTTTCAGGATGGCGATTTAATTTAGCTCTCTCGCTCGATTTACCCGGCTCTCGAATATCTCGACGAAAAAAGACCTCGTTCTCGCAAACTATTTATTTTATCATACGGATATTCATCACGTCGACCGTTTAATTTACTCACCGACGTAGACGAACGCATCGAGATTGTATTCCGCGTATATATTCATCGGGCCCGTCTATATACACCTTTTTTGTTCGGCAAATGAGGAACGAGAAAAGATAAAAATGTGATTCTTTTATTCCGAGTGTTTTGCATTAATCTTGCGTGAAGTAAAAAAGGGAAACGTAGGTATGGTACCTCCGCCGATGGGTGGGAGGATGTTACGGCAAACGTTGTAACTCACGATACACGCCATCAAACACTCCCGTTTACTCTTCCCCTTGACTATCTCCCTCTACCTGCCCGTTCCCTCTCTGTCTCTCGACTCTCGCGCGTCTTTACAGTCCATGGAAGAGAGCTTCTTCGTTACCCCCTTGTTTCCATTAAGCGTGATGTAGTGCGCGAAACGCTTTATCCACCTTCATCAAGCCCCATCTCCAAGCCACTCGCTCCGCGAGTATTCCGTCGCGTCCGTTCATTCGCGCTAAACGTACACGAATTCGACGATCCATCCAAAATTGAATACAAACAGCTATTTTGTTTATATTCGATCTTTCGCCAAGCGCGGGTTCTTCCTCCCCCCCACAAATTTCTCCCGCTTATCTTTATGTTTGCGGAAATTTTAAACAATCGCGCCGAGTCCGCTCTTTTTTTCGGTCCCTCGGGTATACCTCCAGTGTGTTTTATCTTCGTATCCTTGCAAATATTTGCAAGCAATACAATAGAATTTATCGTGTAAAGCGAACGGTCACGTAACTCATAACGCGAATTCGAATTTATAGCGCAACATGGATGGCGGAGTGAAGGAAGGAAATAAAATGTAAAAACAAGCGGATGGGATGAAGAGAGAGAGAGAGAGAGAAGAATGAAAAAAATGGAATAAATATCAGACGCGCAAGACAGCGCGCGGGCATGTAAAAATGATTTTCCATGAGGCGAGGGACGGGAGGGATGGAATTTTCCCGCGCGAAAATTGCGAAACAGTTTGAGGTTGACGATGTAGGAGGAGAAAAAATGATTTTCTCTTTCATTATTCTCGTATCTAGACATTACGCGTCCTTTGTCGTCGGGGACAAGGGCGAGAGAGGGTCGGAAAAAAGCGAATAAAGAAGCTTTTAATGCGTCTCGACGCGAGAGCGTAAGAGCGTTGCGATAACATCCGACTCTTAATGCCTCGCATGTAAAAGGGCTTTTCCGTCAAACGATCGATTAAAATATTTTCAAAACCGTATTTCTCAGAGTGCCTCGACAACGAAAACAAATTATTTCAGTTTATGAAAATCACTCCGAATCGTTGTATCGTCGGGTTGCGATCCTCCCAGTTTTATGAATTTTTTCATCAAAAATAGCAGATTTTAAGCAGGCAGAGGCTTTTCGCGACTTCAATTCCGCGCCGACGTTACATTTTTTCTACTATTTTCGATAAACCAGAAGCTCACTCGGTACAGGTATCTCGTTCAAATTAAATACGAAAAGTACGCTCGACTGCTAGGGGACTGGGTGTAGACTCGTGAAAAAAAAAAAAACTTTTATAAAATATGCACGTACGTATATCGTAATTGGTTCGCGAGTAAAGTGCCGTATAAAATATCCGAAGATTCTCAATTTTCGAGTACGAATTTTCATTCGTACGGAGTTCCCTCTTTCGTTCGGGTTATCTCATCGAGAAAGAGGATTGTTTATCGCGCGTTAATTGTGGAAAGGAGAAACACGTGATAGCGGCGAAACGGACGTGGTGAGTTCTCGCGGGTACGGGAAAACGATAAGGAACGTGCCGCGGAGAGTGTTTTTCAGTTATACGGCCGTTGGCTCTCTCGCTCTCCCGTCGTATCGGATTTTTCCTTCGCGAAAATGAGAGGAGAAACGGAAATGGAGGAGAACGAGAGCCCGGCCAGCGGGACAAAATAAAAATAAAGCGACGACGCGCTCGGGTAACACGTATTACATCGATATGAAACGTGACGACGACGTCTTATTTCCGAGACGAAATACAACTCTAGAGAAGAAATTTGCGAAATAATTCGTTTTCTCCTTCATAGAAATATATGTTCCACCTTCGGAGTCAAAGAAATCGTTATATACTACGAAACTGAAAATATTCAGTGCGTTTTCGTACGGATGTATACATTTTCGTATAACAAGATTAATTTTATTTTTCAGACAGTCCGTTACACAGGTCACAGAATATATAGACAAATTTTCAGTAGTAGTATCAAATGAAATACTTTATGGAGATTAAATTGCGTAAAAATTCGAGACAAAGTACGTACCATCATTAACAAAATTCGTAATAAATTTTAAAATATATATTTTTCAGCAGACCCGTTGCGAAAAGAGAATATATATAGCTCGCAGTACATTCATTTTAAATAATGCAAATCTCGAAATGATAAAAAAAAAAAGGTAAAACCCTGGACGATCAAAAAGCGCTCTGATACCGAGTAACTCTGTAAACGAGCAAAAGAAGACAGAGAGGGATACAA
>NCVS01000211.1:327123-338713 GCA_003055095.1 Goniozus legneri | reverse complement strand
GGGGGGATCGTGGAAAGTGAAGCTCGCGCTCTCGGACACGGTTACTTTTCCTACACGTCGTTTGCATACTATTTGTTTAAAGCGGCAATGCATATGCATGTCGGCCGCGAACGCCATTCGGCGCAGTCACTATTCTTCCGCGCGCGTGTCCTACGAGGGAAGGTAGGGAAATTGTCAAGTCGGCGGTTTAACAACCCGGAAAGAGAGACACGGCCGTGAGAGCGAGCGCGTAAAGTCGAACGAGGACTCGGGAGTTTATAACGCGAGAGAATCGATTAGAAATCAGCTGTAGTGCGCGCAATGCGGAAATAAAATTGGTTTTGTCAACCAAGTATACGGAAAATAAATTTGAATATTTTTCCCTCGAAAATTGTATCGGCTGGTTTAATTAACGTATCATATCGTCGAATTCAGAAATTTTATTTATGCAAAACCAAATTGATCTATTAGTCGCTTCGGCAAAACTTTCATTTTAAATAATTTTTGATCATGACCAAAATGACCAAGAATTATTTCATAAATGTGTTTTTCTGTTGTTTAAGTGTATTTTAAAAAAAATGTGTGAACTTGTTTTGCGAAAAAAAAATTTTTTCGAAATATCGTTGGACTCCAACGATGGAAACTTCAGTTACATTTCATTTTGGCGTAGCGACGCGTAGAAAAAGTGACATTTTTTTTTTTTTTAAAGTCAGAAATAAAACCTTAAATGATATTCGTTAATTTCCTCTCAATGAATGTAATAATACGCTCGATGGAGTTATAATCGAGTCCTTTGTTTCGGCGAACAAAGACTCTAGAAATGAGAAAAAAGTGACGTTATAATTACACTTCACCTTGATGGGGACCAACAAATTACATTAAAACTAGAGAATGGAACGATCAAAATGTTAACCGTATTCTTCCGTGCTAATAAATGAAATTGAAACTGACGACGAAATGGGAACTTAATTCCACCTGTCGCGTGCCACGTACCCAACATATACGCAGAGCATGTACAGCCGAGGTACACGTTTATAATAACGCGATTAAAGTAATTTCAAACTACGAGTGTTCGTTAATTCGCCGATGCATTTTTGTATAATTAACCAGCCGGCAGATTCGAGAGGTAAAAGTTGGTCGGAGCGGCGTTCATTGGCAAGGGAGATTGAGCGATCTCGATTTATCGCGAGAGCACGTAGCTATTCGTTTCGCGATCGTTAAATTAACACCCGCGACGCATAATGACATGCTAAAATCGTGATTTTACGACTCCTTGACTCGTACCCCGTCTTGCGTTCGAGATTCCGGTATACCCATAAAACGACCGACGCACCCCTATATACTCATTCGCAATAATGGACTCTCAAACTAAAGACATAACAACCAAGTTCGTTAAAGATATACCCCACGAATATTATATCGGTAGGTTTATTTAGGGAACAATCGTTATCGTAAAACGTTAATTACATAACCGAGGTTGGGAAAAAATAATTAGCACGGTTGAAATCCCCCTCGTATAATATATTTTTTTTTTTCGTTAAACACGTTTTGTGTAAAAAAAAAAAGAGCACTCCGATTCTCACGTTCGTCATGAATATTCATACGTGGTCCTCTCCACGCGCTCGTATAATCCCTTAACCAGCGAAATCGATAAAGTCATTACTTTATCGCTCTATCGACTGTGACTTATCTTACCCACTTCCAGGTAGCACAAACTCTCTCTCTCTCTCTCTCTGCCCCACTCTCTCTGTGTCCCCTCGTTTCTCACATTACAAATTTATAGCGTCTACTCTTCCTACACCACCTCCCAATCCGGAAATTCCCTCGCAAAAGCGAGCCACGAACCACCCCTCAGGACATACATTTGCTCGCGATTAATTAATATTCCCCACGTCCTCTTTCTCCCCCTTCCCATCCGCGTAGGCCTCATTAGTAAAAGTTATTTTCATTTCATGTTTGCGCACAAGAGCCCGATGCAAGAAAAACTGCACAAGCAAAGATAAAAATTAACGAGGACGAGAGGGAGGGGAATAAAAATCGATATGAAATTCCCGACCTACTTCCAATCGCAGTTATGAAATTGGAACGAATATTAATGGATAATTTCAAAAAAAGAATTTAATTATTCGTATATATGAAATGTCAGTATCGGTAATTAGCGATCGCGCGATGAAAAAACCAATTTTTCACGTAGATCGAAAAAAGTGGGGGTAAAGAATCGAGAGAAAAATATCACCGCGTCGTAAAGTGCAGGCTCGATAGGGCTGGAGCGAGATAGAGCTAGCGAGAAAGAGCGTGCAGGAGAGAAAGAGAGGAGGAGAGAGCGAGAGCGGGAGGCCGCGTTTTCAATTAACGAGCGAAGGAATCGCGCGAGCTCGCGATAAATCGCAAGAGAATTTCGCATTAAAAACCTATTGTCGGCATGAGCCAGGCATACACACACGCGCGCGTACCGTCCTGCACGTACACACAAACAGCCAGGCTCTATTAATTTCCTTCGATTCCACGCTCCCTCTCTCTCTCCCTCTTCTACCTGGCTATCTTAGTCCATTTATTTCAAGTAGAAAGAGAGAGAGAGAGAGAGACAAAAATTCTTCCCGCACGACCTACCGGATAGAAAATAAAATCTACCCGCCGAACGATTCGATAATTAAGAAAAAGAATAGACTCGGAGTGTTCCAGCGTTCGGGATGATTCGACTTCAATTAACGATCACACCTGCTCGCGCCAGATTTTGTTTAGAGGAAAAAAGAAAAACCCGCGTCCCTTTTCCGGTGCCAAAAGAGGAAAAAAGGGAGCGGGAGAGCGAGGGAGAGATTGCAGCGACGATCCCGTCAGCGCGTGATCGAATTTCGATTCGCTTAATCGCCCGGTCGAGTCCCGCCCACAAGCCCCCACGGCCATATATCTTCTATATACCGACTTCGTTTTCAGGGTGTCGGACAGCGCGTCGAATTCGAGTTGAATTCTCGCGAGACACGAATACCCGCGCACACTCGAGATATATATAGCGCGCGTATTGCCGTGTACGGTACCTCTGACCTATCGCGTGATGCGACTGGATTGAGAAACAATGAGAGCGACGGGATAGCCAAGAGAAAGAGAGAGGGAGTAGCGAGGGGATGTAAAATCTCTCGATGGGGGTAAATTGAATGAGACGACGTAATACACCAGGCCAGGAATTATACGAGAGCGTCTATCTTTCTTTCGCGTGTAAACATAAACCGCAAACAAGCGTGGTAATAAAAAGTGGTGGGTGGACAGAAAGAGAGAAAAAAAGGGATATAAAACCGCTATATTCCTCACTTTCTCTAACAAAGATATATAGGCACTCAGCACCTGGCGAATCAAAAGATAATTGGCTTCCCTATTTCGTGAAGTTTTAACGAACGATCAAATATTTTTTTCGATAAGAGAAAAAAAAACCTCGGTCTACATATATTTTCGTACACGATAAAAGAATGTATCTGAAGTTTGCATCGTTGGAGTCCAACGAAAATTCGACAAAATTTTTTTTTCGCGAAACACGATGACATATTTCTTTAAAATACCCTGTAATGACGGAAAAACACATTTGACGGGAAAACACTTGGTCATTTTTTACCAAGTTTGTTAAAAACACATTTACAAATGTGTTTTTCCGTCATTATAGGGTATTTTAAAGAGATATGTCAACTTGTTTTGCAAAAATAAAATTTTGTCGAATTTTCGTTGGACTCCAACGATGCGAACTTCAGATACATACAAAAGAACCTCTACAATCGATTTTTGTTTCATTCTGCTCTTATTTTTCACTCGTTATAATGAAAAAGATCTATCGAATTTTTAAGAAGAAAAAAACAACCTATCGCGCAACGGAACGCTTTGAAGTTTTACCGAGAGAGCGATACGCAACTATTAATCGGGGGAGAAAAAGCAAGTCTCGACGTCTGTTTCTGGTGGAATTACAGGCGAGCGAAGTGCCGTGGGATGAGAGACCGTAACGACGGACAGGTAGTATACGTACACCGGCGCGAGCTCTCGTGGGATCCACTGTCTCGGCGTGAACCCGAGAGCGGGAGAGGTCACGAAGACGACGTTCGGGACGAGAAATAAGAATTAGACGAGGCGAGCGGAGGCTTGGGGGTGAGTGGCCCGAGGGGGCGGCTGGTGGCAAATAGAGAGGAAGAAGGTAAAAGCGAATAACACCGGAGGGCGACGAGGTCTAATGGCGCCGGGCGAGACGCTTCGGATTGCACTGGATATCCGCTGAAAGCGTTATTAAGATTATTGCAGGGCTGTATCGTTTCTTTTTCCCTCCTCGTCCCCTCTTCCACTCCCCCTAGCGTCGCAATTATCTTTGACGAAGAAAAATCGAAACTCGATGCCTACAGCGAGTACCCGCTCCTTCGAAATTTTCTCGTTTCGTTCGATAACCCGAGTCAGAATTTAAACAATAAATTCAGCCTCATTAACCTCATTTCTTTTGTTGTGGTACTTGCCGCTAAGAGTGAAACTATTTAGACCCTAAATACCCTCGAAATAGGGTATGGAGGCTGAAGTTAGTGTTTTAAAAAACATTTTGAACCTCCAAAACTTACTTTCATCACACCACAGTAGAAAAGTAGATTCTGGAGGCTACATTTATTGTTCTGAAACAATTATTTGAACCTAAACTTGGTAAAAGCGGACAAAATTACCGAGTTTAGGTTGAAATTACAGTTTCGATACATGGCTTGTCATGAGTAAAAAAACTGATTTCAGTCTCCTTACCCTCGAGTAGGATTTGGAGGCTAAATTTAATGTTTCAATTTTGACTCGGGAATATTCGAAGTACAGTTGAAACCCCCTCCCCGGTTAGAAAAATCGGGCGATTCGGCTAATTCCAAGAACGCTAGAGTAGAATAGCTCAATTTTTTATCGTTCCAGAGGAGAACATCCGGCACTTGACATTCGCGAGAATGGGGAATATATAAATATCTTTTTTCTTCTCGGTGAGCATTGTCCGGGAACGGTCGAGCGTGCAGGGGAAAGCCTCGGCGACGCGAAAAGGAAATTAATTGTAGCTATCGAGCGTTCGAGGCGTGTTGGTATATAGATGCGCGTATCGACGTTTCGCGAGAGTGACGACGCGCAATCGGGAACGGTCGGGGGGGACGGAACGGGGAAGGATGATGGCGTGCTTCGGTCCGATCGCGGAATATTCTTGATTGAAATGGCCGTCGTCACAGCGAACTGACTAGCTCGCTCTCTCACTCTCGCCTCTCGTTCCTCGGCCCTTTCATCAACGCCAACCCCGCGAGCTAGCACCGCTATTTTCATAGACATCGAGTTATACATACCCAGCCCCATCGAGCTAAAACGGAAATATGATTGAATGGAAACGTAACCATTTGTACGCGTCTACTCTTCATCTCTCGCGCTCCCCGTTTCGTCATTCATCGACGAACGAATTTCGTCCTTTAATCATCGATAATTATACCAACCCGTGGATAAAAGTGACGATGAGGAAGTTCGAAGAGCCAATTCGTTGATAGGAAAACATTAACGCTCATTTTTGTCACTCAATGCGTAATAAAAGCAGGAAAAGACGCGAAGTAGCTCTCGTTTCGCCCTGTAAAACTCAAAGACGAGCCGATAAAAAAAGAGGAGCATTGCGGTTGGTAGGGTAATAATTTTCCCTTCAAGTGGGGAAAGCGAGATGGCGCAATTGTCTCGTCTGTGATGAAACGAGCCGGGGGTAGGTGAGGGATGGAGCAGATGCGAGCTAACGCTAACGAGAAACTAAAACCGTCGGTGCGGGCGTACCCAATTTTAAGCGTCGGCCGCGTCTTTATGCATACGTTTTTATTCGTCTTTGAGAAGACGAGAGAGAGAGAGAGAGAGAGAGAGAGAGAGAGAGAGAGGGAGAGAGGAAGAGAGATAAGGTGTGTGCGTTGTGGGCGCTCAGTGGCTCTGTGTAGCTTCCAGTTTTCTCATTTGCCCGCCGGAAATTCTTTGTTTGCCTCGTTAATGCCACGGTGGATTCGGACCGGCGCACGGACCGACTTACGCCGCAAAAGAACACTCGGAACAAGAAGAAGATAAGAAGAGAGCGGCGAGTAGAAAAATCCCGTAATTATTTATTTCGGTAAAACAATTCCCGTAAACGCGACGCGGTGAAATTTCGCCGCGGTCTCGTAATTTTAATTAAAACCGCCGAACAATTCCCCCCCCCCCCCCATCCTGTACGTGGAATCGAAGAATTGCGCTAATTTCGCGAAAAACGAGGGACAGGAGTGGCCGTATCGACGTCACGCGGGTGTAGGCGGTACTGAAAATAAACGATTAAATTAAATCCCATTGTGCAACGAGGCGATCGAAATTCAATTATCGCGACGAAAAACAGACTCGGGGTGTACGGCACTCGATGGAATCGAAAACAGAATCGAAAAACATCGCGCGTATGAGTATACAGCCGTGTTTGGAGACTGTGATCCTATTATTCCGGCTGTTCGACCCTTCTTTTGTAATTTGTCGATCGGTTTTCGGCGCGTCAAAAGACGGGGATAAACGTACTCCTACGAAATTCCTGAAATGGAGAGGCAGATCTGAATGCGATATGATTCGACCGCGCGTCTTTTTTGCATCACAAAACCCGGTCGTTAGACCTTCGAGAGCACCCACGCATCCGCGCGAACGTACGCTAAAGCCCACCCTATTTTAAATGTACGTCGCGAATCGCCGTGAAGTACGCCCGTGGCGCGCGTTACCCTTAAATGCATATGCATCATCATTCGCGCGCGAACGCCGGCGACTATCTTGGACGCGTCTCGCAAATCCGCTTTGCACCCTCCTTATAGCGCCAACCCCTGCCGACGCACCGACACAGACGATTTAGACCGCTCGCCAGCTTAGGCGCGTAAACGTTTACGCTTTCTGCCCGAAAACACAAATAAAAGTCAATCCTCTTACCGTTCTGTTACATTTTTATGCGTTGCTGCGAGAGAGAAAAAGAATATACTTTTATTGTCGATTTTCGTATTGTTTTTTATGCGTCATTTACATCCAGCCTCGCGTTGGCTGTATGCACTGGGTGTATCAGAAGTGAACTACTACCTCGGTATGGGAAACTATAAAATGGATATCTCAGGCATTTGTCTCGATTTTACTACCTTGCATATTTTCCAATTTGAGCATTTCGAGTGGCCAATCGGAAGAGCTGTTTCAAACTTTACACAAGAGAGTTTTTACTATCTGTGTGAACCTGATACCTGCTCTCTTTGGGCAATTTAAAATCTTCAATGTCCCTTCCCGTTTTTTTGAAAACCGTTTGCACTTATTTATACGATGTATCTGAAGTTTGCATCGTTGGGGTCCAACGAAAATTTGACAAAATTTTTTTTTTTTGTCATTTTTGACCAAGTTGGCCATTTTTGTCCAACTTGGTCATTTTTGACCAACTTTTTTGAATTTTCGTTGGACTCCAACGATGCAAACTTCAGATACATTTTATACGATACAGTTTGTCATTTACATTTACGTATGAGGGTTTTGAAATTCTTCTTTTACCATTAGTGGTATTTTATATTTACTAATTACGATCCTCAACGCGACTCCGCCGAATTTAAATTCTCAATCACTGTCGAGGCTGTGTTTTCAGTGAGTCCGTGAATTTCCGTAGGGACTACATTGTTTGATAAACAGCTAGAGGTATATGTCTTTCGAAATCCCGTACCAAACATTCATTCTGTTTGCCGCACCATGTGGTTTCAGCGTGCCGTTCATTCTGCCCGTTCTTAACGCTTTGTCACCAAATTTGTGAATGACGAGCCAGCAAAATCCGAAGACAAACGAGTGATCGCATCACCGAAGTCTGTACCAGAATTCTCTATGAATTCACAAGAAAAATGGGAAAAGTTACAACCGGTTTTTATAAAACAGCCTATCGTTAGCGTTGTTACACGCAATCACACGAGTGGAAATATATTCAGAGAGTAGAATCAATTGATTAACAGTTGTAACTACATTCAATGGTCGTTCGGGTCGTTAACAATTTGCGACGCAAAAAATCTCGATTCTCTCACCGAAAAAATACAACGGCAATGAAAAAAAACGTACATGGAACCAACTTTTTGTTCAAATTGTAACAATTATTTGGTGTCACGAGTACTGCGCTCGTAACGAGTCGGAAGAAATCCAAGACCGGTGGCATCTTACCGCGAGTCACTAAGCATTACCGGCTCAGGAAAACTCCGAGGGTTGTAAATTTTCACTTTGACGCGGGATAGTGTATCACTGGCGATCGTCCAGCGAGTTCGTCGAGTTCATCCGCTCCTTTTCTATCTCTCGACCCCGCCCGCACTTATGCTGACCTCGTGCCACGCCCTGCGAGCGCCCACCCTTTGTCGTAACCGATAATCGAGATAGCAGCGAAATTGATACACACAGACTCCGCTCGCACACCGAGAGATAAATCAAGAATGCCGAAGTTGAAGCTCGGCCAAAATTCTATCGTATGTAATATAGTACGTACAAAACTCGCGATAAATTTTAGCGCCAGAAATCGCATACCGCCCCCTCCCCTCGTTCGCCACTTTCTACTTTCTCGACCCCGTCCCATCACTCGACAAAGTCCTCCATTCAATCCGCCACGGCGTGAAAAAGGAGCCCGGTTGTTGAAATCGCAGATTTCCGTTACCAATTCGCCTTGGAGGGTGACTCGAGGGTGAAGGGGTGAGGGAGGAGGGAGGGTCGGTTGCGCTGAAAAATTCTGGCAAAGTCTCGAGTAGAGGAATCGAGCGCGAGTGCGCTAGCTATAGATTCGGGAGCCAAATCAATTTCGAGCGTGAGGAAAAACTCGAAAGGCTCGCTGTTTACGCTGACGTTATTATCCGGTCGTTAATGAAATCGATAAAATTGTTTTTCGAGAACCGAATAAAACGAGAGATAAAAAAGTCGAATGAAAAGATACTTTCAGAGAAATTTACCGATGTTACTCAGTAAAAAGCATAAAAAATAAATGAATAATAATGATAATTGATAACATTTTCAATTATATTTTATCGAGGTATACATATACACAAAATTTTACTATTTTTTCATAGCCGAGCCCTATTATCACTACAACAGTAAAGAAATAAACTCTTCTGAGAATTTCTCAGAGTGTACAGAGGCAACGTACGTCTGAAACTAATTGACGTCGAATCCGTCCGGAGCAGACGGAGCTCGTAGGCAGACTTATCGCCCCGGGGTCGGTTCATGCGAAAAAATCCACCCTCCCTGTACGCGACCAACGTAACGACGTATATAAGCCCCCGCGCGTTGACTCCTGGAACGGTGCCTGGAAATAAAGTCGCCACGCGCCGCGTAAAAATAAAAAGTACCCCCGCTCCCTCTTTCTAACAGCGCTCGGCTCTTTACCCGGATTTTCGAGCGCCGTAATCTCGAGCGCGCCAGCCAGCCAAACTGACTCGCCGTTTCGTTTACTTTTTGCCCCTCCGCGACGCGTAATAAATAGATAACCGTACGAGATCGCGATAAGCGATTACGCTGCGACCGGCCGCGTTCAATTTTCCGCTCCAATTTTGACTCTCCGAAGGGGCGCGCGTGAATTTTGCGCCGGGCAAACAAACCCCGAGAGGATCGAGATTAACAAAGTCGCGCGCGCCGAAAACGCGGACGAGAATCAGCGAGCGACGAAATTAAACGAGCGCGAGGTTTTGCCAAGGTTTTAGCAAAACAAAGCGAAATTTCGCTACCTGGGGCACTCGTGCGTAATTAACCCTCGAAAAATTGTCACGGGGCCGCGAGAGACGGAGAGGCTACGGCTGAGTTTTCAGGCCGAAAGACGCAAACGAGAATGAGGGGGAGAGTGCGCGTCAGTGTAAGCGCGCGACTCTCGTTGGATGGCCGAGCGTTTTTCGCCCTGGCAATTAATTAGCAAAGAACCTGCTTTTTTTTCACCCTTTCGAGTATACACGCAACTCGTCTCATTTGCGCAAACGCGGCAAAGGACCGACCGTGAATGCTCTCAGCGCGAACGTCACCGGCTTTTCGTTTTCTCGATTTTCCGCTCTTCATTGGCCCACCCCAATGACCAAACCGGACGCTTTATTACTCCAAATATGCCCCGCGATGGGAACCGCGTTTTTTTATTTACGCCAAAGGCAAATTTTTAACGGCCGAGATGAATTAGAGGGACAGAGAAAAAAACGAATGAAGATGCGGGAGAGGGAAATTCAAATTAACGCGTCGAAAGCACGCGAATAAAAGAGGCGAGAAAATAGTATGTAAAGTGTAATACGGGGGAACGTGAAATTCCCTTTGATAAAAAAAAAAAAAAAAAAAACAAATTACGTGTTATAATTTTTCTCAATTACCGGCCGTTTATTAACCGCGAAATTTCATCGGCGCGCTGTTTTGTTAATTTGCTTCAAACGAGTGAAATGGGAGAAAAAGAAACATCGACAACCACACTGGCGGAATTTCGCGTGAAACTTGATCAAAGTTGATTCCGGCCGTCGATTAATTACGAACCGCTCAAATTTGAATTATCCGAACGAAATTGGGGTTCTCTATGTCATACCGGCGATAAATTAGCTCTCTCGAATTGAAAATAGCGAGCCCAAAACATGAAAAACGAACGGGAGAAATTAAATCCAATTAATTCGAATTTTATTCAAATCGAGCGGAATTATTCACCCTCTGCGCGTTCAATGCCACGACAAAAAGTCATCATCGGGATGTGATTTCCTTCTCTCCTACACCTGGAGACCCGAGTTAAGTATTCATCCAACACGGAAATAGTAGGTGGCGGTATAAATATAACGTCGTGAACTTTGCTCTATATTTGGGGCAGCCACGGAGATCCGCTGGAAAGAGAGAAACCGCTTGGGACGTGAAAAGAGACCCTTGCGTGTTCGCGAATGATGAATCGCTGCCGTACTTTCCTCTACCGTCTTTTCGGGAGCCATTCGAATTACATAATTTAACACACCCCTCTGACGATCCCCATTTGCGATTCTCGATATGATTCGGTAATTAGCGCGCATACGAGGTGTCCCGAAATAATCTACGTCTCTCGAGTGGTTGAATTTTTGTTTCTTAGATTTTCACGAAATATTCAGTTACGTTAGAAGATCGTGCGAAGATTGCGAGACACCCAGTATAATAATACAGCCAACGAAATTTATCCTCTAAATTGCTGATGAAATGACGTAATAATAAGATTAGGGTAAGAAAAAGATTCCGCAATTTCTTACCGTGATCATTACTCGCGTCCCGAGACGCGCCTCGTTGGGTAATCCACTCATCCCTGCCCGCCCTCATCCTCTCGACCGTCTTCGTCAAACTTTTCCACCGCCCTTCCCCACGGCTCAATTTCGAAGTTACTCGTTAACTCGACTAATTCAGCAGTCGACTCGTCTCGGCTAGTATATCTCTCCTTCGCGAATTTCTCGCGAGATGAGAGGGGGAAAAAAAGGGAAGAGAGGAAAAATAAACAAGCCAGGTATTTCACACCCAGCGCCGGTAAGAGCCGAGTGCACGAGTCGATTGAAAAGACGTAATTATTGGCGATGACGTTGGGTAAACAAGAGTCGGCAATTAGTTTCAATGGAATATCGAGCCGCGGAATATATTGAAAGCGATT
>NCVS01000211.1:306011-323342 GCA_003055095.1 Goniozus legneri | reverse complement strand
TATATATATATACATATATAACGCAAAGTCGATAAAAGGAGGGCGAGGGGTGAGGGGAGAAAGCCGTTCGTTTTCGTATTAATTATCGACGAGCTCGCTCGCTAGCTCCGAGATAAGATGCAATTGGGTCAATCGACTACTCGGGCTCTCGCTGTCGCGATAATCGCTATGTACATTGCAGTATCGATTGCCATACTCGAGCTTGCGTGATATCGCGACTAGACTTACCCTCGGATTCTTCGGTATCTCGTTATTCGCGCACCCTCGAGAAAACTCGGCGATAATTTTCAGCGCCGGTCCGACGAATGTGGCAGCGAGCGAGAGATAATTTCGCACCCGAGCGATAACGCGCAGCCAATCGTCGACGCCAGTTCGCGATATTCGCCGGAGAGAGGGAGAAAGTCCCGTGCCAGTCAATTTCACGCGCTCGGAGTGCTAAGCCCCGTTACGCGTTTCAACCGACAACAAACATACACGCGCTCGCGTACACACATCGGACTGCCAAGAACGTTTTGCACGGTGAAATTAATTCCATCGGTACACACGTACGGTAACGGTGTATCGGTGTACATGCACGTGAGATATATACACACATTCCAAAGTCGATAGTCGCGAATATGCAAATCTCGATTACGTTTCGCATAGAGCTCCGTACGAGTCTCGCGTATCTGGCTTTGTTGGGGAATTTCGGAGGACTCTCTCTCTCTCTCTCTCTCTCTCTTGCCTCACTTCCACCATCGCACGAGTGATTAATCACGGAAATTACTTATTTGCTTCGCTGAGGACGAACGGAGATATGAATCAAGCCGACCGGGTTCGACTTCCTATACACGGACGCACTAATATGTATATAAATGTGTTTGTGAAGGATATAGGAGAGACGGAGAGAGACAAACGAATTTGCACGCGTATTCATCGCAACACGCTCAACCATCTCCCGAGGAAGTGCATTTAACGCGCTCGGACCGGCGCTTGTGAATATTCAGCGCGACCTATCTCTCTTCTCTCTTATATACACCCCGGCGTCTAAGCATCACTATTAAGACCCTGTCCATGAACGACGATCCTCCGACAATGCCGCCAATTTATATCAACAACGACGCTCGAAATAAAAAACCGACCATTCATAATACGTACAAGAGAGCAAAAATGACGAAGCCATAGCTACTCAAAATAAATATCCCACCGATTGGCAAAACAAACAGGGTTGTTTCGAAACTCGAAATATCCAAATTTGAGACTACAGAAAGCTAGAAACTGACAAAAAATTTTCACTCGGGCAAAAATCTCTTTGCGAAAAGTTTTCAGTGCACCGCATCCACTAGATTGCAATCTTCGCATTCCACATGGTGTACTCACTTGAACGAAAACGGCAATTTTTCTTTTGATGTTTTCGATTCCCCAATCCGAATAAAATTTTTCCTACTCCTATCATTCGGAATGTATCTGAAGTTTGCATCGTTGGAGTCCAACGAAAATTCGACCAAATTTTTTTTTCGCGAAACAAGTTGACATATCTCTTTAAAATACCCTGTAATGACGGAAAAACACATCTGTAAATGTGTTTTTAACAAACTTGGTCATTTTTTACCAAGTTGGTCATTTTTGACCAACTTGGTCATTTTTGACCAACTTGGTCATTTTTGTCCAGGTTGGTTAAAAACACATTTGCAAATGTGTTAGGGTGTTTTTCCGTCATTACGGGGTATTTTAAAGATACATTCATTCGGAAGTTAGAACTACAAAATATTTGTTTCATATAGCGAGCAAACTATCGATAATACCCAACGTTTGCGAATAGTCGTGCGGTGTAAACACGATGCAATCAGCGCGGCAAGGGTAATCAATTCTCGCGAATTATGTGCTCGTGAAATTTGTTGACTAGACACTGCGTTAGACAAATAAAACCGAACAACTCGAACCACTGTAGATGACAATACCGGGTAGGCGTTCTAATGAACTCTCGATTGTGTATAGGATATGAGTTAAACGCCCGTGCGCAATTTAACGCAACAGATTGACGTCGAAAGTCGAGGCCTTCCGGCGTTTTGTCGCGAAACAGCTAGAATATTGAGGCTCTACGGTGCATTCGAAACGCGACGAGGGGATCTGGCTGGATTGACGAGAGTTAGAGAGAGAGAGAGAGAGAGAGAGAGAGAGTGCGCGAGAGAGGGGGAGAGAGAGAGAGAGAGAGAATGAGAAATGGAGGAGGGAGTTGGATTCGCACGAATAATCGTGACGCGTTCATCAATCACAGGCGAGAGAAACTTTGCGTATCGCAGGGGCATAATAACGATGATTGACGATGAGTGAAAGGGAATTCGCGTTAACGAGACGAGTTAAAATATAATTGGGAACGAGCGCGGCGTTATTGGGGCGTATCGCGATCTCGTTTCAATTAAACACTCGTCTATTGCGTGATTAGCGGTTACGAGGGGGCGAAGAGAAGATCGCTCGAGTGTAATGAAAATAAGGTTGTTCCCGCCCGAGGGGTGGACGCCGGAACGATTAGTCGAACGATTACAGTTTAAAGCGATACGTGCCGGTAAAGTAATTCGATGGATGACACAGCGAGTAGACGCCTACGCGCTGCCTCTTCTATCGCTCTGTGTATACATAAAACGTTTTAAATTTGGCCAGGTGCGTATTCTCACGCGCCTAATAGCATACGGCTAATTCCATTCGTCAACACTCCCGGACCGTGTAGACACAACGCAAACTAAATCGAAACTGATCGCGAAAATCCACTCATATCAACTGACATCCACCTGTGAATACCTACGCGCGTTCCCTCTCCACTTTGACTCTCTCCGCTTTAACGCGATACGTTCCCCTTCTCGCTTTTTTATTTCCACCCTCGGAAGCTAATCGAATCGTCAGGCGGGGCGCGTGTCGCACACCTGTCAAGATCCTATCAAAATCGCGCCGGGTATAAAGTCTCGTTTGATCTTTATTGAGCCCTCGAACCGCCGAGATATCGAAAACAAAAGCCTCGCCTTTCGTCTTCTCCCTCCGGTCTCGTTTCTTTTTCGCCGCAATTTATCTGCCGGATCGTCCTTTTCGGCGGAGTCGAAGGTCATTACAGCCTCGGCCAGTCGGTACGAACAATGGTGAGAACGTAAGTGAGTCCGTGCGCGGAGAGAATTTATTGTGTTCGGTAATATCGACAGTCGAATCAGCGGTCGCGTTCGATTTAAAACCGTACCCAACCCCTCCCACCCACGCACTGGTTTTATCGTTCCGAAGCTTTCTACGAGATCGAACGTAATTCGAGTATCCGAATAAAATTAACATATTTAATTCGTTTTATTCTCCTCGTAAAATCGACTGCGTATTTTCGCTTCGCGTGTATACAACAAAAGAGGGAGAGAGAGAGAGAGAGAGAGAGAGAGGACGAAATTTTACGCTGTCGTTGCGTCGGCGAAATTTTTTCAGGACAAGAGTGGCGCACGGAACCGGCAAAATTAACTGGCGACCTTTACGGCCCACGAAAAATTTCCGCTCCTGTTACTAGTCTCGGGTTAATATTCATTTTTTGCGATATAGCGACAAAAATAAGAGGACAGGGAGGGGCTGAAATTTGAATAAAGGTGAAAATTCGGGCGCCGAATCAACCCCACCGGAAGTTACGCAGAAGGGACGAGAATAGAAGGCACATAGCACGCGCAAACAAGACAAACTCGAAAAACCATCCCCGCCCACCGAGTTTCATTATCCTCTTCTATTCTCGCCATCCCAGAGCTACCCTCTCTCTCTCTCTCTCTCTCTTTCTTCTCTGAGAAGCTCTCGCGATTCGCGAAACGCGAAACGGAAGGTCGAATCTCCCATCCCGGTTCACAGTATCCGGGCGTAACGAAACTTTAACCCCCTCTTGCCCCCCCCCCCCTCGCTCTCCCAGACCGGCGTAACAAGAAAATTTCGACGAAAATGTATTACAAGCCGGAGCAAACGCGTAAGTTGTAAACGTCCGACTTCTCGCGGCGATGAATACCGTTACTCCCTTTCTCCCAGCCTCCCTCTCGGTGCACACCCCCCTTTCATCCGAGCGTTCGCGCGCCACTTTCCTCGAAGCTGCGCGCGTGACTCGCTCGTCATGCGTTACGCGCTGAAATATGCGAAGCCTCGATAAAAACCTTTGAATAAACATAGAATTGCAGTTCTCGCCCCAGGCGCTTCCTAATTGAAAATACAAAATTCGCTGCTGGTTTATTCGAAATCGTAAAAGAAGCCCGTAGACTTCTTACCGGTTGTTTATTCGGTTTATCGTTGATTGAGAGTCGTACCATTGGTGATAAACATGATTCGCTTATGGACCGTCAACTCTGTTTACCTGTTATCCTGTTTGTATGCTAGAAAATAATTTTCGCAGGAACGAAGAGAGGTATAAAAAACTCGATCATTTTTTTTTTTGCTCTTCAGTAGAACAAGGCACCGTTATCATACACGAAACAACAGCACTGTAACACACATAAGAAAACTTCACCGGATTCAATGAGATTTCTCTCCCACTGCGTCGACATACGATGATTGCGACTTCTCTCTCTCTCTCTCTCTCTCTTTTCTTATTTTCGCACAAGTATCATCCAATAAGTTTTGGCACTGCAGATCCAAAAATGTCGTCGGACGTGGATTCCTTCCTCTTTTTTTTTTTCGGCCGGGTTTATTTTTTTTTTCTCCTTCGTTGCGTCACACACCGCACACGTGAAGTGGAGAATCGAGAAGAAGAAAAAAGAACAAATACGTTCGACACGACTATTGAATTTTCACTCGCGTGTTTCCGAGCCATGCAGGACGATCCTTGCGGGTGTGAAACGGAAGAAGAGAAATAAAATCGAAAAGAGGCGGGAGAGGAGAGTGGAGGAGAGGAAAAAAAAGAGCAGCACTAGTGGCTAAATAAATTCAACCCAAGCCAATCTCGCAGAAAGCGATTAAATCGAGCCAAGACAGTCGATCTATTTCGTTTCGACAGTTCGCGATCGAAAACCTCCCCCCGGGATCGTCGATCAAATAAACCTAGCTCCGCTAGTCCTCCCATGCTCCTCGCCCCACCTCCTGCCCATTCTACCCACTTCCCGATCCTTTTAATACGACGTAGCGGACGAGATCCTACCGGGATCCAATAAAACTCGAGTTTAGTAGGTCGTGAACCACCTCCGGTGAAGTACAATCTACGATATTGAAAAATAAAAATAACATCTAGCCGGCTGATATCATCCGCCGAAAAATTCCTTCGGAAGGGAGACCGAGTAAAAATTTCACACGCAAGGATCGCCCGGACGGCGCTGTTCGCACCTCGTGGCGCACTTCGAAGTTGAACCGGGAAGTTTTTGGAACGGATTATTTCGTTATGAATACATCGGCACTGTGCGGGAATTTCTTAGCAGTTTTCTCTCTTGTAACGGGATGGGTGAAAATTTTTATTTACGAAACACGCTTGAGTACGAGATAAATAAGAGAGTGTCGAGTGAAAGTACTCAACGACGGATCTGACAATCGCTGTGGCGCGTCGCGAGCCACTGACTGCCAGTGCCACCGAGCGACTCTCCGCACCTTGGCATCCCCCTATCAGGCACGGTTCCCCACCAACCCTCTTGCCCCTCGCGTTGTACAACCCCACCACGAGTCGAGAGAGAGAGAGAGAGAGAGGACCTCTTTTGCGCAAACGCAACGAACCCTTCAGCCCACTCGCGCAACTCCGGTCATCTCTTTCTCTCTCCTTTTCTTTCTTTCTCGCCCCCTCAAGCAACGCGTCGTCTTTTCACTCTCCCCCTCCCACCCCTCGCGTGTCCTAAAACGTCTTTATAATTGTTTCCAGCCCTCCGCGAAAACAAACAACCCTCTTGACGGAATTATCCGCGGAATTTTTAGCCCCGGCGTTAATTCATCCTACCGTATCGCGATGCCAGCTAACTTTTTCACTCGATAATTGAACATTTATCCCGGTAAAAATTGAACGAGAGTGTATTCGGATCGAAATTCTATCGAGTGCGCAGAAAGGATGATAATTGTAGTGGTGAAATTTTTCGTATCGCTGTATATAAAAATAGCTGAAATGGCGCGGATTGATAATCCCGATATCGAGAGAGAAAGCTCCGTGAAAAAGTCAATCTTGACACATAGCGGTTCCATATATCGCAGTAATTCGAACAATTATCGTCACAGAAATTAATACGTGTTCGTGACAACTTGCAAAATAGATTTGATTGAGATCGTAACTGGTCCAGCAGCGAGTGTATAACACACGGCAGTTCATATCGATCTCCAGCGAAATTTGCTGAATAGTTAAGCTCGACTCGACGTTCGGAGCCCCTCGTCGCGCGATCGCCAGCAGCTCGCGCGGGATATAAATTCGCCATCGACGGACAAATTGCAGCTCGCGCGTGCGTGCCACGGGGAAACAAAATCGTCCGGGCGTGCGGTGGCACGCTTGTCAAAGTGAACAAAAATTTCGCTACTCTTCTTATCGTCTCTCTCTCTCTCTCTCTCTCTTCTCTTTCTCTCTGACGCGAGCTAGTCTCGAGAGTCTAGGAAGATTAAATAGGAAAGAAAAATGTCGGTCCGCGAGCGGAGGGTTTGAGTGGAAGGGGTGCTCCACAGTGTCGGGCAAGAGAGAGAGAGAGAGAGAGACAGAGAATTTTTCAAAGACACGAAACGAGCGTACCTAAGGCACGCTCGACGGCGCACGCGAGAACGCGAGTAATTTTTTATTTCGTAATTTCATACCGGATGCACTATTTTCGCCGAGAGAAGATTATTTCATATTCCGTATTTTACACTGCGGCCTTCGTTCATCCTTGCGCAGCCCCCCCCCCCCCGCCCGATTTTTCCCCATTTAATTAGAAACGTCGGATTTTACTCGACAAATACGTCAAAATTTAATTGACCGTTCGCGATAAAACGGCGAAATTTATACGCGCGCTCGCACGCCTGTGTGCGTAGTGTATAATACATACAGATTAAATTCGCTCGTCGATGCATTTCACATAATGAGCTCGTTAAACGACTGACATTATCGGGGAGGGATTCAGTTATTCTGAGTGATCGTTAATGAGCAGAACAAAAAAATACGAGGGAGATTAAAATAAGATGAGAAATGTAATATTTCTCTCGTATATTTGCACAGACATTTTTTTCTCTACTCTCTTTGTCGCGGATCTACGTCACGAGCAACTGGGTCTCCAAAACGGAGCTCAATCTAGCGCGTAACCCCGTTTCTTCCACTCAGCGTAGCATAACAAGGAAATAGATCAGTACCCGATTAAACCTGATCGAAACCTTTACCAACCGCCGATCTCTCGTTTCCCTCTCCCTCTCTCGCTCCATTCTACTATCCTGACCGCACAGGGTCTAACAAAGTTTCGCCGTTCCGCGCAGTCGAGACTGATACACAATCAAATATCGATTATCCGATAGGATCGCTCTCTATTATCGCTGGTAAGGGAAAATTTTTCAACGTTCGACGGCACAAACTCGCTTCCGCTACCGCCCTGCTCGAGATAAGAAAGAGGTAAAATAAAAATGATCAACCGTCGGCGAGAGTCATTTTAATCCGTTTTGGCTCGACAGAAGGAGGAGCTGCGCGATAATATAATTTTTAAAAAGCCAGTTCGTTCGTGACGGTGAAAAACGTCGAGAGGGGGGGGGGGGGGGGAGGGAGATGTAAAGATTTCGCCGAGTCGGCGAATTTCGACGCGAAACGCGCGGAAGTGTGTCACGGTGACGAAAATTGCATTCACGGTAACAATTTGCTGATACCAGACGAATTCTTGTAGGAAAAACATACACACGTTACTCGTACACAATCCCATTGAGAAAAGAATTTTCCGTTTCGCCGGTACGTTATATATCGACAAATATCAATCAATCATCCGGATGCACGGACGGAATGAGGAAGTGAGCGGGGAAAAAAAAACACGCGTGTCGCGCATTTCGTTGCAGGCGACGATTCGATCAACTCGAGTTTGAGAGAACTGATAAGAGGAAAAAAAAATTTTCTGAGGGCCGAGAGAAAAAAAATCGATTTAAAGAGTGCCCTTTGGTCAAAAACCGATTGAATAACCATGACGCATAAGTTATCCCCTTTTGCTCGTACGGAGTGCGCAAACATTGTATAATAATGCGTTACGTTTGTGCATACCGAGAAAAGACCGGACGGAACAGGAAAGAGGAGAGCCGCGAGCGAGACGAGGATAGCGATACAACTGAGTTAGCAAATTGCAAATGGTGGGACGACATTGTCGCATTCGAGACGCGAACGCCGTTGTAAAAGAAACGATCCGACACAACCGATCGATGTTGTACGGAAAATTGTGAAAATTATAAACAAATAAATAACACCGAGTGCGATATATAACGGACGTAGTTATACATCAATTTTTAGTGACCGTTTCGTTTTCCTCAGATCGATTAAACCCCGAAAATGGGACTAGCGGAAATAATTCACTACTACTGGACCGAACAAGCTGGTAATTATTCGTGAGCTAACTCATCGCGATCGGAGATTAATTTTTCTTTGTACGCAGATCCAAGGACGAATGGCTGGGCATTCGTCGGCTCGCCAATTCCGGTTGGGATAACACTCGCCGCGTACCTATTCTTCGTTCTAGTTTTTGGACCGAATTACATGAGACACCGACAGCCATACTCTCTGAAGGGCTTTATCAAGGCGTACAACATATTTCAAGTGTTTGCCAATGCGTGGATAGTGTACAGTTTCATAAAGGGCGGCTGGTTCACGGACTTGGGGATTTATTGCGAGCCGGTCGATTACTCGATGAACCCGAAACCGTACAGGGTACGACTTGCGATCGATAAGTAATTTGTAGATCATTAACGAAGGAGAGTAACCCGATATTCGTCCTTGTTTTCTTTTTCTTCCTTTCTTTATGTCGTCACAGCTAGCCACGACAATGTGGTGGGGACTTATGCTAAAATTGTCCGATCTGATAGAGACCGGTGTCTACGTTCTGAGGAAGAAGGACAAGCAGATATCGTTCCTTCATCTCTATCATCACGTGTCCACTCTGCTGATACAGTGGATCTGCACGAAATACGTACCGGGAGGTATGGCCACGTTCATAGTGCTCGTCAATTGTTCGGTACACGTCGCCATGTACAGCTATTACTTCCTGAGCACGCTCGGACCGACCGTACAAAGGGCAATCACGCCCTTCAAGCCGTTAATAACGATCATACAAATGGTGAGCGGATGAAAAATTAACGACGTTTCATATTGATAATAATTGTTATTTCTCGTTCCGTCAAATCTAGGTGCAATTCGTCATCTTGATGGCCTACAGTATTCAATCGCTATTCCCTAGCTGTCCTGTACCAAAAATACCAGGGCCTGTGCTCATCGTTAATTTGGTCGTCAATTTTTACCTGTTTTATGATTTTTACAAAAAGTCGTATGTAAAGAAAACGAAGACTAAATAATTAATGGGAGGGTTTCGTTTGGTTAAAAAGTATTAAACGTGTGTATTCGAAACCCGATACTTAAGTTTATGAATGAAAATTTGTGAATATAAATATATTTGAACACGAATTACCCTTTTTTTTCATTTGATTTTTAAATAACTCATCGAATGAAGATGAACGTTCTTAATAATACACCCATGATGTATCTCAAATATTGTCATATTATAATTCCAATGACGGAATATACTTGCAATTTAAATCACGACACGAATTCACTGTTGCAAATATGATATTATTGTCGTTAATTTGTCGAAATGACTCACCATTTGCAGCGGAATGACGAAAAATATTGTTCTTTAATATTTTTTTTATCGATTACTCACCTGTAAAAAAAAATCCAAAATTAATAAATTTTCTATGAAAATACAAATTGATACATTCGAGCGGATGCATTGAATGTACAACTACGAAATTCAATTTTTCTCCTTAGTTAACGACAAAATCTCATACGAGTGATAATAACGATCAGCAACGGTTGCTTATCGCAATCGTTCGAAGATACAAGCAATTCTCTTCCATCACGATTGGTCGTACTGTATAATAAACGTTTCCTTGTTATTTTATGATTGTTTGATATTTCTCGTACAAGTTCGAATGATACGTGTCAGAGTGGAGTACGTAGTCGAGTCGAAACGAGTGAACCGCTCTAACGTGCTACGAAGGCTTTTATAATCAGAAATTCGTAAAGTGCATATGTATTTTTTTCTTCGTCACCTCCTACCCATGACGCATTTATATACACTTCGTTCGAAACTTTAAAATTCCACACGCGCCGGAAACCTCGCTGCACTACATTGTATCCCCGGCTACCTTGACATAGAAAACATCATCGAACGTAAATATTCATCATAGACCCAATTATTAAAGAATTCGAATACATGAATATTGGATATTAGTTGCACTGTTAAGCTAACTTTTAGTTGCCTCGTGGCTATCAGTCTAGCCGTAGACGTTATCGAGGATTGACATCGAACCGATCGATCATCATTTTTCGCAGGAGAGTCTCTTTCTCGGAAAATATAGCGAAATTTAACCCGCAAAATGGGGCTGGCGGAAACGATTGATTATTATTGGAACGAGATGGCCGGTTAGTGATATCTTTCCTGATCGTTCCCAGCTAAATCATACCGTGAGAGAGATTCCTATGGTTTAATCTAATTTTTTTAGATCCGAGAACGGACTCATGGCCACTCGTCGGTTCGCCAATTCCTGTAACTGTGATACTATCCACGTATTTGTACATCGTTGTGAACCTTGGTCCGCGTTTGATGGCCAACAGAAAACCCTACTCCCTCAAGACCTTCATAAGGTGGTACAACGTATTTCAAGTGTTCGCCAACTCATGGCTTGTATACAATTTTATACTCGGCGGCTGGTTCAGTACCATTAACGTTTTCTGCGAACCCGTCGACTACTCCTACGAGCCAAAAGCGTACAGGGTAAGCTTACACAAATGGAAATCATTAATACAATTGGGACGCTTCGAAAATTCAGAGTCATTCAAAAAATCTAAAAATGAAAGAACTACTCCTATTAACCAAGATCATACGAGTTGAGGTTGCTCGAACAAAAATTTTAAATACAATAGGATAGTTTCGGTATTTAGACTTGTTCAAAGAAATTTTAAAAGAAAAGAACCTTAAATAATCAATTAGCATAACAATAAAACGCGAGACGCCCGACTCGCACTGAACAATTCATTTTGATAAAAATCACCGAAAAAAAATCAAAAGCAAAAAATAACTCTAGACAACTATTAATAATGAATTTGTATCAAATTTGGAAAAAATTCCAGCTCGCGACAACTATGTGGTGGACCATGATCTTGAAGTTGATCGACTTAAGCGAAACTGTGGTGTTCGTAATGAGGAAGAAGTATAATCAGGCATCGACTTTACATTTGTATCACCACGTCTCTACTGTCCTCATTTCATGGATATGCACTAAATACGTGCCGGGCGGTATGGCGACCTTTTTCGTGCTTCTTAATAGTTCCGTACACATCATTATGTACAGTTACTATTATCTAAGCACACTAGGCCCGAATGTACAGAAGATGATTATTCCATACAAACCTATGATTACTATAATTCAAATGGTACGTACCATTTTTCTCAATGAGGAGACCGATATTAAAGGTCATTAATCGTTTTCAGGTACAATTCTGGATAATGTTGTTCTACTGTTTCATATCAATGAGACCGTCGTGCCAAGTGCCACGATTGCCCGTTCCGATGATGGTTACAAATCTCGTCATTAATTTCATTTTGTTCTTCAATTTCTATAGAAAGAGTTATATAGATAATAAGAATAAAACTAAATAGAACAGATTATTTATTAAAAGATAAATTACTTTTTTTCATTTGTTTCATTAGTGTCTTATTTTTAATCTTTTTGTTTTTAAGTATATTCTGATATTTCGAAAACAGGCAATTCGCGCGAATTGTGTACATGGCAAACAGAGTTTTCAGAAAGACGTTTCCTGCTGCAAGTTATGCGAACCTATTAACATATTCTTTGTTGGTCTTCTAAGCGTGAATAGTGTCGGCCAAAGATCGTCTTGGTGCATAACATTAAAGTATGAAAAAAATGAGATGAGAACAAAATTGGCTAATTCGTTGGAGAAAATAACAGAGTAATATCAATCCATTGAAAAAATAAATTATGCTAATTTTCAAATCGAGTACATATTATCCCGTTCATCTCTTTAACGACTGATAGCGAGTTTGGGATATCAGTTGCAACTCTGATCTCCCGAGATCGCGAACCCTCGCTCGCATTCCATCCGCATGTAAGTAAAAAAGTGACGTGGTGCTAATCGAAAATTGTGAATTTTTCCTGGTGCAAAATTTCATTATCGGTTCGTCGAATACATCAATTTTTCGTGTCTAAATTTCGAACATAGCAATGGGGCTGACGGAGAAATTCAACCACTACTGGGTTGAGCTAGGAGGTGAGTTTTTAATTTATGACGAGAGAGTTGATAAGAAAAACCTGTGTGAAAATTCTAGACCCAAGAACGAACGAGTGGCCGTTCATGTCCTCGGTTTACACGATACCGTGCATCCTGATAGTATATCTCTCCATGATCTTGTACGTACTCCCGCGTTATATGAAGGACCGGCAGCCATACTCGTTGAAGACCTTCATCCAACTCTACAACATCGTTCAAGTAGCCGGTAATTTCCTGATCGTCAAGAGCTTCTTCGATGCCGGCTGGTTCACCGATATCATGCCGACTTGGCATTGCGAGCCGATCGACTATTCCTTCGAAGCTCGTCCTTACAAGGTGAGATTCCGCCAGAACTATTCATGTAACTCGCGACAGAAATAACGAGCCTCTTTCGAGCGAGACCCGACAAATGCAGGAATTACGCGAATTCCAATAATCTGCCACGAATTGTAGCTGGCGGTGACAATGTGGTGGGTGCTGATAATGAAGATCCTCGATCTGCTGGAGACGGTCGTCTTCATCCTGAGGAAGAAGGACCGTCAGGTGTCCTTCCTTCACGTTTACCATCACGCGACGACACTCATAATCCAGTGGATATTGACGAAGTACTACGCGGGTGGCATGGTAACTTTCGGCCTGCTGCTCAACTGTTCGGTCCATGTGATCATGTACTCCTATTACTTCTTCAGTACGTTCGGCCCGGCAGCGACAGTGGCGTTAGCGCCGTTCAAACCGATGATCACTATCATCCAAATGGTGAGTTCAATTCCTGTGTGTTTATTTTTCATTTCGCGGCATTAACGAAGGACACACGGGATAAGCGAGAAGCGTTTACGTAGGCAAATAGGGCGACGGGCGTATGAAATATTCAAGTCGCGTTCAATGCTCGACGCACGCGTGGGGGAATTAGAAATCGTGAAATATTCAACGTAAGTGAGTTAAAAAATGCAAAAACGCTAAGGTGCGCGAACTCCTCTCTACGTACGAGCCCTACGCGAACCGTCGCCTCGAAACGACCCTCGCCGTTTTTATCGAATCGATATAAACTCGAAATAATCGCTGCCTGTTTTTTTTTCTGTTCAAAGGTCCAATTCGTGATACTGCTGATCTTCGTATCGCAAGCCCTCGTTCCGGGATGCGCAGCATCGAACCCCGTCACCTGGGCCGTTTTCAGCGATATCGTCTTCAATTTCTTTCTGTTCTACAGATTTTACCAGGAAACATACGTCAACAAGGAGGATGCGAAAAAATGTAAATCGAATTGAGCGAGTCGCATTTCTCCCTCTCTCACTCTCCGCCTCTCTATCTCGCTCGCTCTTCTATTTCCTTTTTTTCGCTACAAGCGCTGCCGTCGCCGCTCTTCATTTTTTCGCGGACATTCCACGAGATGAGATATATAGACCCGGTTGAGCTCGAGTTTTGCGCGCGATCTCCCGCTTGACCTCTCTCGCGTCCTATTTTCCTTCTATTTTTTTTTTTCGCAGCGCGACGTGAACGTTGACAAATAATGAAAATAATCGACGAACTCACTTTGCCGCACGGGAAAAAAAAGAGAACATTATCGTCGTGTAGGATGCCCGAGAAAGTATCTCATTCGCTAATCGATTCGTCGGACAAAAACGAAACTTGGGAAAACAAAAACTATATACACTCCGGACAATATATGTCGCGCGTGAAATGCGAGGAAATCCCGAAAATCGCGGAAGAGATTCAGAGCCGGGATTTTCCCGGATTCACGTGCGCGGGATTTAAAAAAATTTCACTCGAGTAGAAAAATTTTTTATCTTGAAAATTCAGCGCGAACACGGGACAGAGAAAACGAGACTAGAAAAAAAAATCTCCCACTTGTATGTGTTAATTGGAAAAAATTTTTTGCGATCGTCCTTCTTTTCAACGCGGCTTTGTATATACACAGAAAAAAAGGATTACTTGAATCAAGAAAGTTATGCGGAAGAAATATATTTTCCAATATCGAGTCTTTTTTTCTTTCTTGAATGAAGAAATGAATTTTAAAAACAATAGTTGTGAATTTCTTGATCCAAGAACGTGTGTCCTTGAATAAGTCAATATATTCTTCATTCAAGAAACTATTACTTACTATTATTTTTTTTGAACTATTTTTTTTTATTTGAGAAATAACTATCTTAGAATAAAACAAAATAATTTGGTTCAAGTATGGCAATACTTGATTCAAGAAAAAAAATCCTCAATTCAAGAATTTAATTTTCTACTAACATGGAGAAATTATTTTCTTGATGACGGAATTTTTCTTTCTTCCGCATAACTCTCTTGAATCAAGTATATATTTCTTGATTCAAGTGATTCTTTTTTTTCTGTGTATAAGTGAAACGTAGTGTACCATCTTCATGCATTTTTACGAACTATAAGTAGCTGTGCGCCACTCTGGGACACTCCGTAGCGTAAACTGGGATCGCCGATATAGCGGCGAGCGGCCAAAACCTTTTTAAAGCGTTTATCAATAAACGCTTGAATTTCAAAACGCGATCGAGAGATTACACAGTTTGCCCGTGAAAAATTTCTCCGCCGTATAAAAATTCTCTTTGTGAATGTAAAAGAAATGCGCGAGCGCAAAAATCGATATGAATAAAAACGAAAGGAACGTTAAAGAGAAACACAAGGGAAGAAATGAAAATGAAAAACTCTCTTACTCTTTATTCCGTACCCCGACCATTTTTCAGGCTGTATAAGTGAATTTGATCGATCGAATTTCTCCTGATATTTTTCGTCTAAGCGCGAGGTGAATTCGTGGACAGATCGATCCGTCTAGCGAATCTATCCTGCCACTCGACGAGTTACGTGCCGATGGTGAATGTGTGAGTGTTAGGCGGGTGTGTGTGTGTATGTGTGTCTGCGTATACGCGAGAATATAAATCTCACCCCTGGTACGAGCTCTCTGGCGCGATGTTGCGATGCCCGTCGATAGTTTCTTCTGCACGAGCGTTACGTGATCTATCGCTGGATCACTCTCTCGACGTTTTAGTTCGCTCGGTTCGAAGGAGGAGCGAGAGAGGAGGAGAGAATGAGAGTCGAATTCCCAAGAAGGAGTATAGGAAAAATCCAAGCAATAGTCGTGGAAAATAGCCGCGTCTCTCGTTTTCATCTATATTTGAGTGGATTTTAATAAGAGAGGTGGAAAAGAAACCAACAAATTAAATTCGTTACACGATTAGCTCTTAAAAATCCCACATTTACGACTTTGAGTGTTGGTCGTCTCTGATTAAAAATTCGTGTCGCTACGTCTATAACGTTGGTGTGGCAGAGAATTCCGAGATCTACATCAAACCACAGTAGTTAAAACTGCCGAAAACTAACTTTCCCCTACCGAATTGAAACTTTTGAAAAATAACTCGTCACGAGGAATTCCTTACAACGTCTGTCACAAAAAAATTATACTTTTACGTAATTGCAATCTTAAAATTGGTTGCGACAAAACCGTCTTTGGTCGCTGAGTCCAACCGGAACTCATTAAATACAGAAAAAATAATTCTCATTTTTATTATTCGTTTTCTTCATTTTCGGAATTTTCATTCTACGTTACCTCGTTGAATGCGAATGAAAATAATGAAAATGAAACACGAAGTTATGGATGCTAACGAACGGTCCTGGAATTTTTCGCAATTTCGTTTTTAATTTTCATTCCTCCTTTTTTCCCACATTATTTACCCTATTGATTTTTAAGCCACTGTTTTCCATTTCATATTTTTACTGTTTATTTATAGGCGATGAAGTCAATAATTCTGATATTTGAATTTCTTCGTTTCACCCGTTAACTCGGGTTTGAGCCCATAGTGGTGAGCATATATTTAAATACCACTTACAGAGTAAATAAATTCGAAATTCGACAACGATGTAAAGGTATTCATCGATGAGCTAAAAAAAACTGGCTGTTAATAACAGCGTAAAGAACGAATAACACGAAAACCGTGATAATCCCTGATAAATTCCACGGTTTCGAAATTTTTCTCCGTCGTTCGGCAAAACCGGCGTTCGGAAACGAGGGGAATTCGCGTTGAGGACGCGGTCTAGCTGGGATCGATCCGCGGTTTCGGACGGTTTACGGCAGCCGTCGCGCTCGCTCTCGCGAAGAACAAGAAGCACGTCAAGTCCGACGGCGCGGGAGGTAACTTCACCCAAAACCGGAATATAATCCAGAGCCGGCCGAAATTACGGTCAAGTTTCGAATTCCCCGAAACCGATACGTACGAATTTCCGATTGGTCCAAGAGGCAGGACACTGCGCCACGGGGAGAAAGAAAAACGTGATTAACGTTTCGAGAGAGAGAGGGAGAGAGAGAGAGAGAGAGAGAGAGACACTCGAAACCGAGATTCGAGCCACCGGGAAGAGGTGAGAGGGTAACGATTACACCGCTACCACCCCCTTCTCTATACGTAAATGTCCGACTTTCAATTAGCCATTCGCTCTCCCTCCCCCTCCTCTCTCTATAGCGCACCGCACAATCTCGTTACCATTCAACTACTTTCCTCCCACCCGTCCCCTCCCTCTCGAGCGTCTAATCGCACACGACAGTCGGAAAAGTCGATTTTGAAATTTGCATGCGAATTTCACTCACGCCCCGAAGCTACAGTTTCTACCTTTCTGCCGTTCGCGACTGACTTCCGGTTGCACGCGCGAGCTACGGCGAATTTCTACGACGATATGTACGCTATATATGTATGTATACATACCGCGTATATGTTATATATTATATACGTATATCTTTTCGCGTCGGAGTTAAAACGCTTTTAATAAAAATCAGATTCAGAATGCACGTCGAGCAGAATATCGAATATCGCGAATAAAATTTCATTTTATTTCTATTTCGACTTCCCGATACGCGCCGCCGCCCTTGAGAATTCACGATCAAGACAGAGAAAAGAAGG
>NCVS01000211.1:275678-305981 GCA_003055095.1 Goniozus legneri | reverse complement strand
TATTAAATTTTCGACGTTAAATTTTTTAATAGCGATCGGAATTCATACCGCGTGGACGAAAATCGGATAACGAGTTATGGTATCTGAATAGAACGGTTTCACGTTGGTCACGGCGGGGTTCGGCGTAATCGGAGTACGCTAACGAAGCCAATCGATTCTCGACCAAAGGAGCCGACGAGAGGGACGAGGAGGGGAGGGAGAGGAATGCAGTTGGAAGATCACGCGTCGGCATCCGTTACGATTATTCTAACGCCAAACGGCATGTGAATCCCCGCGTTCGATATCCATCTCTCTCTCTCTCCCCCCTCTCGCCCCAATTCTCTCGTCTTGCCACTTCACCCCCTCCCACCCCCTTCACCCCCCTCTCTCTCTTTCTCGCTCCCGCACAGTCAATTCGAGTTCGCAGTGCATAAAGTCGAACACAGCCTGAGGCAGACGGAACTGTCTGTTCCGTGCCAATTGGCCAAGAATAATCGGCAATTGCCAGACTGTTTCTCATTGGGATCGAGCTATACCGCCGATTTTAGGCGATTCGTGCTCGCAATCACGCGATATCATATTCCCCAAAATTACGACGTAGAACAAGAGCGGACGGAATATCGATGAAGGTAGAAACGGAAAAATAATACAAAGAACGAAGCTGCCGAGCCAAACTCGCGAATTAACAAATCGCAAGTACGCTTTCAACGTTCGATCGAGTAACGTTCACACTAACTCGCACTCAACTTGTATTCAAATAGCACTCTCGCGTCATTATATTCGCGAATGAAGCCAATTTGGCTCTCTCGAAACCTTTTTGCTACGAGAATTTGAATTTCATTTTTCAGAAACATATGCCGATTTTCAATTCGTATAACAAAATAAGATTTCTCAAATTGTAGCAAAAAGTATTTTACGAGCAAGAAGTTTAATTAAGTCGCAATGGACTTACGCGGCAGTAACAGAGTGGACAGCAAGGTCGTAGCGAGAATTAAATCGGATCTCAAGTTTGCTGAATCGATTCGCTATATAATGTACATTATACACGACAAGTGGTGTGTATGTAATTTGAGACGAGAGACGGCGAAGCGAAGAAACTGATTGGTTTCGCAGAGTCGGAAGTTCCGTAAAGGGGGATAAGCCTAAAAGCTTCTTCCGTCCTCACTCATCTCCCTCTTCAACCTCCTCCCTCTCTCTATATATTTTTTATTTGTCAAGATTCACTCAAAGATAGATATAGAGAACTTTATTAATATTCGCAACCGTTACTTTCATCCGGAAGTATTTAACATCGACGAACGAGATATAGAATATTTATGTATCTGAAGTTTCCATCGTTGGAGTCAAACGATATTTCGAAAAAATTTTTTTTCGCAAAACAAGTTCACATATCTTTTTAAAATACTCTTAAACAACGGACAAACACACTTATGAAGTAATTTTTGAACAAAATTTTTAACACGGCTATCCGTGTCAAACTTGGTCAAGAATGTCCAACTTGGTCAAAAATGTCCAACTTGGTCAAAAATGTCCAAATAGTAAAAAAATGGTCAAAAATTATTTCATAAATGTGTTTTCCGTTGTTTGAGAGTATTTTAAGAAGATATGTGAACTTGTTTTGCGAAAAAAAATTTTTTCGAAATATCGTTGGACTCCAACGATGGAAACTTCAGATACATGAATATCTTCAGAGATCGAACGTGAAAGTATATAAAATTCGTTTTTTTTTTTTATTTCATTTTCATTTCCGCGTAAAAAGCTCGACACTTTTCGAAGTAATTCGAGTCCGGCGACCCTTAACGCGCTATTGCGCCGTTGAGCGGAAAAACCCAAATGAGAGTGACGATAATCACCTTGTAAATTCGACCGAGTGATTTTCAAAAAAAAGTGAATATAGAAAAACCGGCTGGCCAACATCCAAGAGGAGCCCGGGACGCACCACTCAGCGATTGTTAAGCGTGGCCAAAAATTTATATCGAGTTCAATCGACCGCGAGGGGGACTGCGTAAAAAAAGAACTGTCGGATAAATGATTCTCGTAAAGGTGAGAGAAAGGTCGATACGAAAGGCATAAAAGGCTCGATTGTCGGAAGATAGGGAACGAGGAAGAGAGCGAGAGCGAGATGGGGATGAAACAAAGCGAAGCGAGACGAAAAAAGAATTTATTACATTGTTAAAACGGGATAAGCGCCAGTCGAGCGGGTTACGCGCGAGCTCGCCGCTCCGGTATGATTTACGCAAATTGTTATGCAAGCACGAATTTGGCAATATCCGTCACGCGCGTGACTCCTGTCCCGGGAGTTGATATATAACGTGCATATACTTTATCTTTCTCTCTCTCTCTCTCTCTCTCTCTCTCTGTAGGATATATATACATATATAATAACATATATACACGGGTATATTCCGTGAGTTTTCGACGACGATATATTCGCGCGATAAACCACTCGATTCGATATTGCAGCAGTGTGAGTCGAGTAGTATACGCGAGACGAGGGGTTAGCGGGGGTCTTATCGGACGAATAACGCCAATAATAGAACTCCGAATGTTTCGTATTGCATATCCGCGAGCCGTTCGAACCGCGTAAGTTATGGTTCCTCTTTTCGAAGGATAGCCGCGCTCGCTTGTTTCTTCCCCCTTGTTGATTTTTTTACACGCACGTGTAGCGAAAACGATAAACAATTCTGGGTATGCGCGCGAGAGGGAACGGTGCATTCCCACTCGAAATTGTTTCATTGAAATAAAAAATTTGAAAAATAGTATAGCATATTCCTCGAGCTCTCGAACCGATTTCGAGTGTTTTCATGGCTGGGAAAATATTTTTGTTCGAAATGCCTCTTTGCATTTCGTCTCGTATTGTGTTTTGGTATTCAGTCGGATATCATTTTTTTTTAGTTTACGAATGGGGAAATAAATGAAAATTGAAAAACGTTAGAAAAAAATATTCGCGAATAAATCCAAAAATATTTTCTATCGAATGAGTTGTGAATGATGCAAAGGGAATTCGTACTATCGAAACTGCGGGGCTATGGTATCAAAATTTAACGAAACACTACGCAAATACGATCTTCTCGGGGTTCGAAATTGGCCGCGTTTAGCTCGGAAAATAACCCACCCCGCCGGCCAGTATCGGTGAACTATACGTATTTAATTTTTAAATTTCAACAGCGTGAAATTGCAATTTACTGTAAAACTATTATCGATCGTTGACATTCAAATGCATCGCTCGCTGTATTTGTTTTCAATGTCAAACGTGGCTCACCTAGCAGCGCCTGGAACAATCGGCTCTTGAAAATCCGTATGACTCGTTCGATGGCGAGGCGAAGCTGCTTGTCCTGCGGTCTGGTCAGCTTGGCATGGTAATCCTCAAGCAGCTCGAGGGCTCTGTGAGCTTCTGCAAGAGATAACGAAAAAAAGGAAGGTGGAGCGTGGAATACAAATTTTTCATTTGTCCCGTGAGCGTACAGGAACAAGAGAGAGAGAGAGAAATCTACTTATCGCATGCACTACAACTGATTAGGAATAAAAAAAAAAATGAAAAGAAAATTGGTGCAAAAAGGTGCGTTATCTAATCTTGAAATTTTATCTCGAGCAGTGAAAAGTGAAAGAAGATGAAAAAAGCTTTTCTCCCGATAAACGTATAAATAGCGTTAGTGAATGGTCTTCGCTTCTATTTTGAGAGAAAGTCAACGCGCGTAGACACCGTGCATACAAACAAACAAGGGTGAAGGGAGAAAATTACGCAAAAGGGAACATCGACGTTAACGTTTGCTCGATACTCCACTTTTGTATTACCCAGTTTTGCAGTTATGTACACGTAGCCGGCAGCAACAAAAGGCGAAAAGTGGGTGAAACAAGCTCACAATAGAGAGGGTGAGGTGGAACGAGAAACGCAACCGTCCGTTAAGCAAAACGCGATATCGCGAGAGAGCACAAATGCATTATTCGAGGACGTGCAAGCGTTCTCGAAATAAGTTTAATTTTTTATCGTCACTGCCCGTTTCTTTTCTTACTGCGCTGTTATACGGTTAATGATTCTGCTATACCTGCGGTGGTACGTCCGGTGAGACGAGCAAAACCCAATACCATCTCGGTCTTTTTGCTGTGAACTAGGTAGTCACACTCACCTGAAACATTCACAATAAATTTTTCTTGTCAATCAAGCACATTGTTACGCTCCTTTGGATAATTCAACATTATATAATAACAAAATTTCGAGTTATAAAATTCATCGTTTAGAAAAGTGTCGATTATTCATAAACGTTCGATATAGCAATTAGTTTCAAGTGAGAATCGTGTATCGCATCAGACTGTCTTTAAAAATACTCGCACAAATACATTAACTAATTGAAATGTTACCAAACGGGAGCCGATAAGACAGGAATAACGATTGATGTGAATGCACGGATGGAAATGGAGCGGCAACAGACTGCGACTTTACCGACGACGAATTTTCATATTACGAAGGGTGGATAAAGAGCCGAATGAAAAGTCACACGAGTGGAAAAAATCAATAAAATGAGCACCGATTTAGAGATGGTAAATGATACCGACGAGCAATCTGAATGCGAATGTTTTATGGTGTGTGTGGAATGATTTTTTAATGATGCGGTGCATGTCCGGACTGGATAAACTTTAGCAGTCGTTACCGACGACCTCGAATATTTTTACGTAGCTTCAATATTATGTTAAAATATCGGCTGGGACGGACAACTGTAATATTTCCTCCCATGATAGTTTCGTCCTTGTAAAATAAACAAATTTCAATTATTATTAATCGCATGCTTTTATATTCTCTTATATTATTTTTATTTTAATATCTCGACTTTTTATACGTACTGTTTGTAGGGCTCTGCTCGTTGACGTTACTTTCGCTTCTCGCATCGAGTCCATCTATAAAAACAAAATTGAGAAAAAAGCAGCGTTATTCGTACCGCATAAAATCGTAATTTGCATGCGAAAACGTAATACGCGCTATATGCATAAGCAATCATATATATGTTTTTATTTTTTTTTTAATTATTATCGATTCCGATAAAACCGTATTACGAAATTCATTCATGCTTCTAGAGCAGAAAAAATACTATTATCACGCGCAGAATGAACGAGTGCAGCAACTTTAAATAAAATATCAGTGCAATTATAGCTCACGGTTTCATCAATGCTCGCTAAATGTAGCAACATAATTAACGCAATTTCAATAGTTGAATTATAAAAATACATCTACATTTTCAAAGTAAAATTCGGAAGAAAAATAATCATTTGCGCTAATTTATCGTTAAACATCATATAATTCATTTGAAAATCTAATACATGTTTTTCGAAATCAATAAATAATAACTTCCCTCTCACTTAATTAAAAACATCAAATTACATACCATAGAAAAGTAGACGCGTGCGTAGATTCTAGCTGAAAATTAAATTTTAGCAACTACCGGAACTATCTTGGAGTAAAATATGATTGTTAAATGGAGTTTGACCGATCACAATGTACATAGATTGCATAGAAGTTCGTTGAATTCCGGGCGACAGAGTTCCGGGTTCTAAACAAATCAGCGCTGGTTTTGTTATGATACGAAAACTGGCACGACCTTGTGCGATAATGAATATAACTCGGAGCAGTTGATTATAATAATAGTCGGAGCGATGTAGCATCTTCCTCGATGTTTTTTCGCATACACATACATTAATTTCAAAATGTAGATATATTTAAATTCACAGAGCATGTGGAAAGTAAAAATACTCGCCAAGAGAGATGGGCACTTTTTTCTCGGAAAAGTGTAGAATGAAAGATTTCCTTGCGTGCACCTACTTTTATTCGCCTAAAAAAATCTATTCTCTTGTGTTTTTCAGAGACAGGATGAAATGCAATTACAGTTCTTCGAATCGATGATCGTAAATGTGAACTACGGTTCCAAATGTAAACAATAATAAACGATTAGGTTCGTTGCCTCCGTAATGTCTGTTGTTATGTAACAGGTTTTTTTTATTTTCTCTCGGAGCCCGAGGAAGTGAAAAATAAAAAACGAAGAGTAAAAATGGAAACAATGGACAGAGGGTAATTACGTCCCGATACAAATTACATAGATCGAGAAGAGATAAGTAGGTGATAAAAATAAATTATTCGTGACCTCGAAAATTGCACAGGAGAGCTAAAAGAGCCCATAAGCCGAAAACGTAGTCGCTGCTTTCAAGGGGAAGAGGAGCTCACGTAGACGACGAAATTATTACGTTTTCTTGGCCCGAAGCCCGACCAATACACAAAAACATGAACACTGATGACTATAGGCCTGGTGGGCGCTGAAAAATATTGCGACACGATCGCTTTTTGGTCTCACTTTATAGTAAAAATAAAAAATTTAATTTATAACTCGAAAAATTTATAATTAAAGAGTGAGTTTTACTTTTTACGATATCATAAATTGCTACAGTTCAGATCTATTTTGCACCATTACATTTCAATTTCATACCGGAATATCACGATCGTTGGTTAGAGGTTATTTAACACGTTCAAATGTTTTGCATGCAAAGTAGTTTCACGAATAATGTTCGTATTATAATTTTGCATGATATCCCGCTCGTAATAAAATATCGTCGGACAATCAACGTTCCTCACGTGTGATAAAGTTCATACAGTTCTTCGTTCTGCCACACACATGCAAAATTTATACTCTACACATACGAAATTAAATAAAAATGTATCTATATATTGTCATACGAGTATATGCGTAGCATCAAATGTACATTTATTATGTACGATAATACATCACAAAATTATTTTCCATTTATTTACATTCAACAATAATCGTTCGGCATGTACAACTACACATAATCAATAGCCACGAATACTCCATTCTATATTTATATATAGTGTAATACTGTATCTCAAAAGTTACACGCTATAATTAAAGTTCGAGTGGACGAGCCAATATGGAAAAGAACGGTTTATTGGAAAAGGTACGTACGGAAAATAAAAAATTTCAGCGATCGCAAAGAAAGCCAAACTCGTTATCTCTAATATCATTAAAAATAATTGAAAATCGATTCACGAGTAGCTTCTTTTGAAAAAATTCATACTCTCCTAACGACAATGACAAAAAAAAGTGATCATCCCGCGACGCTGACAAATGAAGAAGAAAAAACGCACAACCTGTTAAAATAATAAAAGAGCCTACGGAGACGTCATCAACGCGCGATCAAACGAAACATTTTCAAGGTCGTGGGCACACATGCACGCGACCGTCTCGCGCGCATACAGGAGGGGTAAAACCTCTAATCGAAATAGCGAATGTGCACGCGCGCACGCTCACCTCTCTCGCTCTCTTACGCTCCTAAATCAGCTCGAAAAAAAAAACAACTCCGTACACGTAAAACACAAACTGTCACGTGTCGTGGTTAAGGGTAGGAGCCGAGAGGGTGGGGGGTGAGAGGAGTGTCGACCATGCGATCGTAAAATGAAACGTCAGTTGACCGAGTGACCCGGTCACGCGAAAAAGGAAGAGTAAAAAATGTCAGAGCCCCCCTCTCCCCCCTACTTCACAACACTTCTCCACCCTTATCTCGTTACGCGAATCACGATTCTCACCAGCTGACAATATTCAACATTGTCGTGTATCGTTCGAATGCTTTCAATACTTTAATACAGTAGTATAAGGCTTACCACCTTGCTTACGGACAGGCATCCTATCACCGTGGAGTTGAAGCAGAGGGTTGTGTCCTGTCAGCTTTAAACGCTCGCCTCCCCTGCTCCGAGTCCGCGTAGGATGTCCTAGACGCAGCAGCAAACTAGCGTGTTACTCGCAAAAACGCGAAAATTAGCACTCGCGAAAAGCTAGGAACGCGCGACACACGTTATATGGTGGGGGCGCGCACACGCGAGGGGGAGGGTTATTGTAATGATCCGTGCGCGTGTGACAGCACCGTGAGTACAACACACGAGTTTCCACGCGCCCGAGCCTTTCCTTCTCCTTTTTCCCTTTTTTCTCGCGAAAACGCGCGACAACTCACGCAAACATTATTCGCAGCTCAAAATTCGGCTAATTCGAGATATTCGTCGCAATGATCGACGATTGTTAACCGGTGTTTTTTTTCCTCTCAACCGTGCGATCAGAACATCCCTCTTTTGGACGTACACGCACACGCGCGAGTGTTCGACTCTGACATACACACATACACACACATACACGTCCACACGCACTTCTACTTGTTCGAACTTGCTCCTCGCGAAAAGGCAAAATGGCCGTCGCGCGAAACGACACCTACGGCCGGGTAAACGCGACTGGCCGAGTGCCTGATGGGAAGATGGACAGAAGCCATTTCATTGGCTCTCGCGTGGACTCACGTGACGTCATACGAAAGCGCGCGCACCGACCGCATAGCAACCCCATATTTGAGCTTAGCACAACGAATTTTCCGTTATTTTTCAAATTTATTTAAAGAAGCAATAATGATTTTTCATAATGAACTATCTTACGTATAAAACGAATGAGGATTGATGTTCATAATTTAAAAAAATTCTAATATTAAAAGTGTATTCTGATTGAACGTCAATGACTTTTACTTCAATAAATAAAATAAAATTTAAAATGATTTTCAAACTGAAACGAATTGATCTAAGGAATGTATTCATTTATTCTACAGGAATCATTTTAAGAATCCTCAATCGTTTCCTACCCAAATGAAGTGTTGATTTTTCTGACAATTCTTATATGTTTATAACAATAATTACCTAAATAAGCCGATCACGTCAACTGATTTTCTTCGTTTGCTCTTTTAATCGAATTTAACTTTTCACCATTACCTTATTTGAATTCGAATTGATAAAATATCTCGACACTATTAATAAAATTTTTAAAAACTCTACTCGAATTTTCCCGCGTACTATTTAAAAATGATTATTTTGGTACAAGATGAATCCAATAACTTTTAACCGAATAAATTATAAATAAAACGACTAACAACTTTTACGGGTTTCTTAAACAATGACCGCCAACACTGCACTAACAGTTAATTACGTTTGAACAAAATAGCGTCAATTTCAGAGTAATAAATAAAAGATGTCCGCGCACTGCTCTAATCCTCGAACGTACAAATTTCATCATCAATTTTTGTTTTCTATTCGTTAATACGTGATATAAAGTCAATTTATATTTAAAAAATTTTTCATTTATTTTTTGTAAAAAAAATCCGTAATAAAAATTATTTTTTAATATGATATAAAAAGCATATTTTTTTTTACTGTAATGTCATTGACCCTCCATCTCATGATGTAACATCGATGAATTTAGGAACGCCCCCTTCGGCAAAAGTTCTTACGTGTAAATCAAGTGTAAATAGTTAAATAGATTAAATTACACTATCGATATTGTTAATTAAATAATACAGCGAGCATACGTTTCGTCAGTCGGAAAGATTAAACGTGAGTTTCACGTCGTGCATGAGGCTTTCTTGGCATTTTTTATTGAAAACTTTTTAAAATACGGTAAGCATATCCCTATTACATTAATTGAAATAATAAAGTGAATGATTATACTTGTTAGTCGGAAGTGACAAATTATACTGAGACCGCTACAAGTAACATTGCATTTATGAGGTTATATTACGGTTTCAATCGTTGTTTGAGTCAACTTATTTGGCACTGTGTTATAGGAATATGAAATGGCCAAGACAACATTGTGTGTAGTGTTGTTCTATTTGAGTGTATTGTGTAGTCTATTAAATGCCAATGAAAGCATTGATAATAATGAAAATGATGCAACCATTGAATTAGTTTACAATAGTCCAGAACCAAAAGGTTTTGCATACTTGGCTGAACATTTTGATGATAAAGAGCAGTTTAGTAAAAAATGGATTACATCAGAAGCTAAAAAGGAGGATACAGATGAAGATATAGCCAAATATGATGGTTTGTTCACTTTCAAGAATATAAATTGTGCAATAATTGTTTTTATTTAATTTTATCAATTTGTGTGTGTATTTAGGTAAATGGGCAGTCGAGGAACCACAACGGTTTCCACAAACTGGTGACTTAGGATTATGTTTGAAAAGCAAAGCTAGGCATGCAGCTATTTCTTGCCCCTTAATAAAACCATTCTATTTCAAAGACAAGCCATTAATTGTTCAATATGAAGTTAACTTCCAAGAAGGACAAGAATGCGGTGGAGCTTATCTCAAACTGTTGACGTTAGATTCTCAACATGATAATCTGAAGAATTTCCATGACAAATCACCTTATACTATTATGTTTGGTCCTGACAAGTGTGGAAATGATCATAAGGTACCAAGTCGAATTTTATTTATATTAATTATAATGACTGATATTATACATCTTCATTTTTTAGCTTCATTTCATCTTCCGTCATAAAAATCCTAAAAATGGTACAATAGAAGAGAAACATGCTAAGAAACCTAAAGAACGATTGGAAGATTTCTTCAAAGATAAACAATCACACTTGTATACTTTAATTGTTCGACCAGACAATACCTTTGAGATCAAAGTAGATAACAAAGTCGTCAATTCAGGATCTTTGTTAGATGACTTCACACCACCAGTAAATCCTCCTTTAGAGATTGAAGATCCAAATGATACTCAACCAGAAGACTGGGATGATAGAGAAAAGATTCCTGACCCCTTGGCTGTTAAGCCTGAAGACTGGGATGAAGATGCTCCTGTTCAAATAGTAGATGAAGAAGATACCATGCCTGATGGATGGTTAGAAAATGAACCTCCAATGATTCCAAATCCTGATGCAGAGAAACCCGATGACTGGGATATTGATATGGATGGTGAATGGGAACCTCCTGGAATTCCAAATCCAAAATGTGCTGATGTTCCTGGTTGTGGACCTTACAAACAAAAAATGAAGAAAAATCCTAGATATAAAGGAAAATGGTTACCCCCATTGATAAATAATCCTAACTACAAAGGAAAATGGAAACCCAGATTAATACATAATCCAAATTATTTTAATGATGAACATCCATTTAGGATGTCGCCGATTGTAAGTTTGAAAATTTAATTCACGATATTAAATCCGGTTTATATATCGATTATAACAAATTCAATTATTTACTAGTTCGCTCTTGGATTTGAACTATGGTCTATGTCTCCTGACATACTTTTTGATAATATAATTGTTACCGATAACGAGGAGACGGCTAAAAAATGGGCTGATGATACCTTTGAAGTTAAGCGCATTAAAATTGCGGAGGAGAGCGTAAGTACTTCCGATGATCACGAAAAGTATAGACTCTATCTTGAACGTGAAATAATTTATTATTAAATTTCGAATGATTCCATAACGTGAGAGTATATTCTCATTTAATTTTACGGTAAAATTCATTTTCTATGAAATTATAAATCACACGTATACAGGAAACATTATGGGGTCGAATGATGCGTGCCATGAATCATAAGCCCGGTTGGTGGGCTTTATATTTTTCTTATTGTACAATACCCGTTGCTATTTACATATGGTACCTTCTAAAACGTTCATACGAGGTATTTGAATTAATTTAAATAAACTGTAACAAAAACTTGCTAGAAACACCCCATATATGGCAAATGTATATGATTTATCTGGTATAATTTGAAAAATTTTAATAAGTAGAATATGCGTAAAAGTATAAACAAAATATATCGTAAAAAGTATCATTAAAATTAGCAGGCTTAAATCTAATCATGTATTTCGTATTGTATGCTAAAATTATTTTATTTAGTGGAGTATATGGAGGCAGATTGCAACTTTCACTGCAGAACACCCTTGGATGTGGGCAATTTATATTGTTGGTATTGGCCTACCAGTATTATTGCTTATATACTGTTGCTGCTTCTCAAGTCAGGTATATCTGCTAGTTTTTAATGCTGTAGATTATTTTTATTTTTATTCTTGAAGTAATTTGTAGATAATCAAAGATGAATATTGCTTTTCATATATATAATTTGAATGAATTATTTTGAGACTAAGAATTTATATCTATTTAATGATTCATAGGATAAAGAATCTAAAGAAGAAGATAAACAACCTCTTCATAATTTTGATATTGATGAAGATGCAACCGTAGAAAGTACTAATGAAAATGTCAATGAATCAAGTCCTCAACAAAAGGAAGGTGATGATGAAGAAGAAGAACAGGAAGAAGAAGAGGAAGAAAAAGGAAATGAAAAAGAAGGAGATTCAGATAACGAAACAGAAGAATTAATTGAGAGTGAAAAGGTTTGTATCATAGTAAATGAACTGTTTTAAAATATCTAATCTCATTTATCATTAAAGGATGTTGGGCCACTGCCAGGTGAAGATGGACCACGTCGAAGAAAACCAAATAAAAAATAGTTTATTGTATGAAATGATATTATTTCTAAGAAAAATATCTTATGTCAAAATTTCACATTCCACATAACACTTGCCATCATAATGAATGGAAGAATGGGCCAATCTGAGTCACTAGTTAATAACTTTCTGATACATTATTTGCAATTAATTAATTATTCAAATATTGAATATAGATAATTATTTATCGTGGCCGTAGATATTTATAAATTCAATTATCTGAAAACTTGTATTAACTATGGAATATAGAAGTCTGTATTTTGTCAGAATGTGTTAATGCACCTGGCTATTTGCAAGAGTGATGTCAGTCAGATATGAATTTTACTTTTACTTCGTAATATTAAATGATGTGAAGCCTTTCTATAACTCAAAGTATTATTAACGAATAATTTGTTTCAATTTTTAAAATGAATAATATCGTGTTATAATTGAATTTAAATACTATTGAAAAGTTTAACAATGATTGAAACTATGAACTAATAATTGGACATATCTGTTACTTAATTTCATTTTTTTCAAGTGGCATCTATTTAAATAACGATTTTTCTTACACGATTTACCAAAGTTTTCACGCATGGAGTCATTGCATAAAGCAAAATAACAAAGTTGCGTTCATACGCAAACGAGTCCATATATTTTGCATTTATTATATTAGTTAGATAATTTTCCATTCGCATTTTTTATTCAAATTTTAAGATCATCTAATTGTTTTACGGGGCTGTAAATTAAATAATAAGGTACATTCAAAGGCACTATCATGATTATGAATAAGAATATTATTATGTAAAATCAAATCTTGCAAATTCCTATTCTACAGAACAAATCTAATATTTAATTTTTGCCTTGAAATCGTCAGATTTCAAAATCAACGTGTTTACTTCAAAATGGTAGCACGATAAACTATCAATGATATTGAAAACTGCTTAAATCAAGTGCCTTCTATGCAAAAAAAGTTCGCTTGTAAAGAAACTACAGATAGTACTAATAACACCAATTTAAAATATTCAATATACTGACTTGACATTCTTGCAGTCTACATAAAAAATTGATCTAGCCCCGTTTTACTTAAATTGCATTTAGTAAAATATTGATGTGAATCTTATTGTATTATCTTTTCTTTTAATACTTAAGTTGATTAATATGTGGCTGTAGAGATGAAAATAAAAATCGTTTCCCACAAATTTAGATTTTGTCTTGATTGTTTTATTTCAAATCTCATTCTGTATAGAACAATTCAAATAAACGAATAATATTATTCTCCTGTTATTTATAATATAATATTTTCAATTAAATATAATTGCATCATTTCATTAAATATTTTACACACATTAATTTCATTGTACGAATAAATAAGTAAGAATTAAGGAGTCGTTGTTACACCAGATGGACTTTGAGAACACGTTTTACAAACGGGTACAGCACGTTGCGAAATATGCCCTGCTAATGGGCTATGTGCATTCATACATCTGGTGCATAGTACATCGCCACATGACCAACAGTGATTCTGAAATATAAAATACCCCGTAAATGTAATAATGAATTCTACTCTGAATACATTTGAAAATTTTATTTCTCCATCCCTTATACGTACCTTTTTATTAAAAGCATCAAATGTTGTTGAACAAGTACATTCTTCTATATTACGTGCAGACTTCCAATCTAAGGCTACTGATTTCAATTCATTTTCTAATTGACTTGGTTTAATGTTAGTTTTCATCCTGTCTTCGTGCGTTACGGCATTTTCGATAATGGGATCTGATAATGGATCATTTACAAATTTATTATCAATTTTATATTTTTCCTGTGAATTTTTTTTGGTCAAAATGTTTGATGAAAATATTTGTCCCAATGAACTTAATCTCTAAAAAAGAATAAGGGATATTAATCGAAATATTAAAAATAAAATTAGTGTCTCAATTAAAACAGTAAATGAAACAAACTTTAACTAATAATTTCACATGATCTTCTAAAGAGCTTGTATGATCATGTAATGTCAATAACATATCTTCATATGTCTCCCTTGGATGAATCCCTTCTTCAAATCTGAAATATAGACCCCTCCATAATCTGAAAAATATTCTATATTAGATAATGTTTTAATATTTCCAAACTTTTGTATTTGAATTATTTTCTTACGTTATGCTCTGAGGTGCTAGTTTAGGCTGCAAGACATTTGGTTCATCCTTATTTTTATTACAAGCATATAGTGGATTAATGTATTCATTTGTACTGTTTGCAATATATCCCCATAATGAATAAGTTCTTTCCGATAATCTGAGCAACTGACGTTCTCTCTCACAGTTTCCAATAAATGTTCCATTTTGACAACTGTGTAAATGGTCATGAATTGTCAGCAAGAAATACTCGTTAAATTGAAACATACATGGGTATTGTTGCAGTAGTTGATAAGTTGCATCAAGAAATTGAGTAAAGATTGGGGCAAGTTCTTTTCCATCATTAATAATATAACCATATCGATCATTGAACTTATGACCAAAAGATAACCAGTCTTTTTCTATTAAAGCCTATAAAATTTTTTAGAAATAATTAGGAATGATTTATTGTTAAGGGGTATAATATTGAACTTACTTGAAACCCTTGAATAGTTCTGTAATATGGATCGAGTAATAATGCCGCTAAAGAACAAACTTGTGCTGTACGATCCCACCCATCGCTACAATGAACTACAACGCTCACTCCATTTGATATCGCACGAGCGATAAACCATGCCGTTTCTAATATCGAGCGAATATGTTTTAACCAACCACTACTTTCAAGGCCGCTCAAAAACGCTGACATCGTTGTATTTTTTTGCACTACAACAAAAGAACGAAATTATTGTTTGAAAAATCAACGCTAAATGAAATTTAAAATAAATTTACATTCAAGAAGTTTATTTAAGCTTGCTCTCATCACATGTATGTTTTCAATTCCAAAAAAATGAAATTTTATATTATCATAGAAATTTTCATTCTCATATCCTTTTCCTGCTGCTCTATTAGCCATAGCATTGACCTAAAAGAAAAAAATTTCAGTGAGTATTAACGTCAAGAGAAGTTATAAACAATTAATTTATTAATAACTCACACGTGGTCTTGTATCAACAACATACATATACTTTGAGTTTGGATTAGTGCATAAAATATTATACAACATCTGCTCATCTTCTGAACAACGTGCACTGAATCCTGAGAGTGGTTGACTACAACGACATATAGCGGCCTATAAAAACACCCAGAGTGTAACATATTTAGCTTATTAGGAAGAGATAATATAGATTTTACATACTTTATTCGAATGTAAATATGTTAATACTGGTAGTCTTCCTCGACTTCTAAATTTTGCACTACCAATTAATACATTATTTGTACAAATACTTGGTACATATATATACTTTGGATAGGTATCACATAACTAAAAATTCATTTGAATTAGATACTACTTTTCACAAAATATTATATTTAATAAGTATATTCTGAATCAAACCTCATAATTAGTATTTAAATAGGAAAGTGACCATTCATCATTTGGAACTCCTTGTCTTTGAAATTCGCTCTGTACATTAAAAAAATTCCATCCAGCATGCTGCGGTAATGTTTCTTTATTTTCTTGATAGTTGAAACAATATAAATCTTGTATACTTGCTAAAAGTAATGATATTTTATAATACAGTGAAAGAAATCATATTTAATGTTATAAACATTATATTATAAATATATTATCAAAAATATACCTGGGCAAGATAATTTCAGTAAAGTAAGATATATATCATGGCAATCTCGTTCTTTTGGTATGATGAAAGTCGCAATAAGAAAATGTTTACACTTAATATGTAATGGTGAACCAGTAGTGGTGAGAGGTAATTTTTCAATATTACCAATATGTGTACACAAAATCTGAAATTCAGAATTGATTAGAAAATATTGTCATGATATTAAGAACATAAAAAGTAATTGAAATTTACCCAAATTTTTTTCTTTCCGCTTTGTTCAATGAAAATTAAATGCGTTACAGTTAAATATAGTACTCCCACTGAATGATTATTACTATATTTGTCGAGCATTCGCACATTTTCTACCTAAAATTTCATTATATATAAAAAACATAGTTCTTAAAAAAAAGACAATATATGATGAGCATAGTAATATATTACCTTAGCTATTTTTATAGAATCCATTATAAAACTTTTATTTATAGCATATGGCAAATGAATCTTGTCAATACAATTTGAGATTGAGATTTTAAAGAATTCAAATCCAATTTTAATATTTTAAGTAATACTGCTTCATAATTATATTTATCTAAATAATAAGCTTTTTATAATTTTAAATTAATTGTTACAAATGTGCATGTTTAACAGCAAAGACAGTAGATGATAGCTTCTGATATAGAACACTTTTATCATAACATTTTATCTGAATTGTTAAATTTCGAATTATTGGTGAAGAATCTTCGTGATAACATCTCCGTCTGTAGATCAAACAGTGCGTTTGAGAAAATTGAAAAATTTTGTTCTAAATTTAGAATAATCGAACAATTTAGATTAAACAAAAACAAATTGTAGCAATTCGTGGCACCGCCAACGATTGTTTGACACGCACTAATCCACCTATGCCTACTGCTACCATATTTAAATACGTGCGTCGCGTGGCGGAGATCAATGAAAATATAACCTCAAACTACAACGTAAACACAGACGTTTAATAAGCTACTGATATAAATAAATTTCGACATGGATTCATACATAATGCAGGTGAGTAAATTTCATACCTGCTTAAATTTCGTACTATAAATAAATACTAATTATTATTAAACTCCAGCTGCGCCGTATGTGGTTCAATCAAGACGGTGACACATTAGCGGTTAGTATTTAATTAATAGATTATCCTAAATTTAGTACAATGTATCAAACATTAACATAAATTTCAATTAGGATTTATTATCACTGAGGTATACTCGTGCTTCGATTCCTCAACAACTGTCAGAATCATCTATAACAAAGGCAATCGAACATGTACCAGCTCCATTTAATGATTTGGTTTTCTATCATTTAAAGTACTATTGAATTCATTAAAATATAATAAAAAAAATTCAACATTCTATATATTTTCATTTTTTTAGAACTCTACAATCTATGCATAAGCATGATTCATATACTGCATATGTGAATCAAAGCTCGGCTGTCCAGTCATTGACTAAAATTCTCCAGTTACAAAAGGAGGAAAACTGGATGCTCCCAGTTATGAATATCATGTGTTTAGAATTAAGATTATTAGCTGTCTGCGCAGAAAGCTCAAAGCAAAATAAAAATATTAAACCTGGTGAGGTATTAGAGAAATGCGCAGAATGTTTAATGGGCTGTTTTCGCGTGTGTGCGGCGGATAATCGCAGTAACGAGAACGACACCAAAAGATGGGGAATGCTAGCATTAGTCAATCAATTATTAAAAGTTTATTTCCGAATTAATAAACTACATTTATGTAGACCATTGATAAGAGCTATAGAATCATCTCCCTACAAAGACCAGTTTGCATTAGCGCAGCAAATTACGTATAAATTTTTCGTCGGCCGCAAAGCTATGTTCGATAGCGAATATAAAGCAGGTAATAATTTTACTTATTACCTATAGGGACTGATTAACTAAAAACAAAATATTTTTCAGCTAATGAATACTTGACATATGCATTTGAACACTGCCACAAACAATCTTCAAAAAATAAAAGATTGATATTAACTTATTTAGTTCCTGTAAAAATGTTGTTGGGATATATGCCAAAGAAGCATTTACTGGAAAAGTATAATTTGATGGAATTCTGGGAACTGGTAGAAGCTGTAAAGAAAGGAGATCTACACAGTTTGGAACAAGTGATGGCAAAACATGAAGCTTTTTTTATTAGTGCTGGAATATTTTTAATTGTAGAAAAGTTGAAGCTGATAGCTTACAGGAATTTATTTAAAAAAGTTTATTTGGTACTGAATACTCATCAAATACCAGTACAAAGTTTCCTGACAGCATTGAATATGCATGGATTAGAAGATGTAGATATGGATGAAACAGAATGTCTCGTCGCCAATTTAATATATGAAGGAAAAATTCGAGGGTATTTATCTCATCAACATAAGAAATTAGTCATTGCTAAACAAAATCCTTTTCCAAGACTGTCGTCAATTCCATAAATGGTTAATTTTATTATAAGTTATTTAAAAACATATATTTACAATAATAAACTCATAATAATTTTCTTATGAATTAGTTTCATTGAAATCCTAGTTTACGCCATTACAGTTCAAAAAGATTAGCGATCGAAACGAATTTTGAAATCGAGCGTCCCGATAGGCGCAATTGCACATGCACAAAGGGCAAGTTCTAATGTGTGCGATAATCGGACGAATGGGAGAACGACATTCGTGGATCCGTTGAGATCCCCAAATTATTCGCGTTTTTTTTCTCGGTCAAAGGCTGTACTCATTTTCGAAATACGGTCGTGAAATTGATGTGGTTATCTTTCATTGAGTATATCGTTAAGTGCAACGGGTAATAAAGAAACGGAAAGGAAAGAAGATAAGTTGCACAGCGTACATCCGGAGAGCGATAAAAAATATTAGTACCGCAGGAATGTCGAAAAGGCGAAATCGTTAAAACAAACGTGCTTATCGATTGGCCGCGTGATTGGCCGAACCAGTGTTGGTCGCAAGTATGGCCGCCCTGCCGTCACCCACGCAGGTAAAACAAACTTTTTTATTGTTTTATTGCTGCAAATCGTCCTGTACTGGTCATACAATACCAAAATAAATATTACCAAGTCAATTTTCAACTTTTCTTACGTGAAAATTTCACGTGTAAGGGTTATACTCTTACGACAATAGGTCGATTTTATCGGCGGTCTCCATTCGGCCTTTTTTTGACAGCGATACGAATTCGCGATATTGGATAAATTGAATGACGTTTCTAGCTTGCTGTCAAAATCTTAATTATTTTTATCCCTTATTAAGATTCTGCTTATAAATTTTATTCAACTTTGAGGCATGCGTAACAATTGTAGCAAGTACGCATATCTCGCGAAATTATTTAACCCAATAACTTTACTCTCTTATCGCTATGAAATTGACTTCTATATTCTCAGATATTTTAATGATTGTCTACTTCATATTTTTCAAGATTGTATTATGACCATGATGTTTTATAATTGGATGACTTTTTTAGGTGGCTGGAAGCCATGCTGCTATCTACGAGGCTTATTACAATCAGGTAAGATAAGGCCTATTATCAGTGTACACAGTGTTCATAACATTCACTTATAAACAGCGTAAGCAAGAAATCTTTTATCAATTCAATTTCATTGTTATTTAGGTCGATCCAAATGGACTCGGTCGTATTGGGGCTATGGAAGCCGCTAGATTTCTTAAAAAATCCCAGCTGAGTGATGTTATTCTCAGCAAAATATGGGATATGGCCGACCCACAATCTCGGGGGGCTTTGGATAAATCTGGTCTCTTTGTAGCCCTTAAATTATGTGCATTAGCACAAGCTGGTCAAGATTTGAGTATGGCCAATTTAAGTTTAGACATGCCACCGCCGAAAATGGTAATAATCAATAATTGAATCATACTATTCAATACAAATAAAATTTGGTTAACTAATCTAATAATTTTATCTTTTATGCAGGGTGATATACCAATTATTCCAAAAAAACCACCTGTACCTACTCCTCCGCTCATATCATCAGTTAATAATGGAGATTGGTCTATCAAACCCACAGAACGTGCAAAATATGATCAGTTATTTGATAGTTTACAGCCTGCTAATGGCTACATACCTGGCCATAAAGTTAAAGGTGTCCTTATGGATAGTAAATTACCTTTAGACACTCTTGGAAAAATTTGGGACCTAGCGGATATGGATAAGGATGGCATGCTAGACAGACACGAATTTGTTATTGTAAATATTTTTGAATTTCTTAATTATAGTGTTATATTTATTTTAAGACCTAATTTTACAATTTCTTATAGGCTATGCACCTTGTCTACAAAGCATTAGAAAAATACGCCATACCAAGTGTGCTTCCACCTGAATTAATGCCTCCAGGAAAAAGAAAAGACTCGATACCGGTGTCTAAATCTCCCGTTCCGGTTGTACCTGTCCCAGTGCCCATACCTATAAATACTGCTGTGGCTCCACCGCCTATTCCGCCCTTGCCAACGGTAGGAGCCATGAAACCCATGACTGGTTTAGAAACAATAAAGGTATTAGTCATTAGATACTAAGATTATTACGTTATGTTCTAAATTAATACGTAATAATTTTTCATCACTTTAGCCACCAAGTATGCAACCTCAATGGGTGGTGTCAGTAGAAGATCAAATAGCAGCAGAAAAATTATTTATACAAGCCGATTTGGACAAAGATGGTTTTGTTTCTGGTGCTGAGATAAAAGATATCTTCCTCCAAAGTGGGCTTCCACAAATTGTATTAGCCCAAATCTGGTATATTTCATCAATCAATATTTAAATATTATTTATTATTTTGGAATATATTCTATAATAAAATTACAGGAGTTTATGCGACACAACTCAAACAGGCCAGTTAAACAAGGAACTATTCGCCCTAGCAATGTGGCTTATAAAGCAAAAATTAAGAGGTATTGATCCACCGCCTAGTTTAACGCCTGAAATGATACCACCTTCCATGCGGAAGCCAGTCGAAGGCGTTGTGGTAAGAATTTTTAATGTTGTTCAATAACGAGTTAAATGTGTATGGTTTTTGATTACTTTCCAAAAGACATAAATGAACGTCATAAGTATAACAATAGCTCCTAACGATATTATTCGATAATTAGTTTTAATTTCAATTTCTCCAGTTACATATAATTTCACTATACCAGTCATCTTATCATGTTGCCAGCAGCTTAAATTGAATATAAATTTTTAATAATCGTTCGCTCGTGAAAAGAAACATTTTTACAATTACCTATATACATTAGCATCAAGAAATCTTAATTTCTTGAAAATTATACACATTTGAGAATTTAAATATATTCTTCCATTAGACTGTTCTCTGATGATAGATGGATTAAAAGTTTTTGCTCCAATATGCCATGTAATTGGAATGTTTGAGTGTAAATGACTGAAAAAGAACTTCATTGGATTAATTTGCTTGAATCATTTTATATACTATGAATTACCCAGGACAGCAAATTTGCGATTTTTTACCATGTGTATGATAAAGTGTTGTTCGTTCAATTGAAGATGGTAAATCTGGTATTTCTTGTGCCATAGAATAAATTCCTGCACTATTATTAGCACTTTCAATAACATGCCCGAATTTATCACGTATTTGAAAAATTATGTTCTTCTGACATCTCACCTACAAAATGGGTATTTGAATGAACAACAAAGCGCCAACTTATTGTTAGAAAATGTACTTTACAAAAACTATTCATTATTTCCGTTCTTCTATTTTTGATTTCCGGAATGTCTTGAATCAATTTTGGTATGTATTTTGATCTACATGGCAATTTATTTTTAAAAACGGGTAATATTATTTCCAGTAACATTTTTGACTCTAGTCGCTCTTGCCTCTTATTCAATGTATGTGCCATATAATTTTTTCGGGAAATGAATCGAACTCTTCGTCTCTGTCTTTCGCTATTAGTATTTTCATTCAATACATTATTTTCTTGTTCCAAGTTTTTAAATAGTGATAATGTACAATAACCGTAACGAATTTTTTTGCCAACTGAATCGCAAGTTGAACATTGTGACCACTCAGACCACGTAGTATGTATTTTCAAATTGTAATCGAGTAAAATTTTAGGCGATTCTGCGTGCCTAGCATGCAAAGCTGCATCTGGCTTCACGATATTCACATTCAATGAATTATCGACATGCAAATAATATGGCGGACTTAAAGTGTCCATCATTTGACACCAATATTGCCCAGCTTGATCAGGCTAGAAGTTCAGTTTAACAAGTACACATTCATCACTCATATACCATGTTTTATTTTACCTGTACATTGTACATTATTAGACTTTTTGTTTTTTCATTTATTAACGTTTGTTCCGTGAATTCTATTAATTGCGTCGTAGTTCTCGTATTGCTACTGTTGAAGTACCATTTTACTAGATCATTTTTATTTGCTTCAGCGGGAGAAATGCATATTTGACATTGTAATCTACAAAGTTGAAGGTCAACGTAATAGAGTTCATTACTCAATTTTAAATCTAAAATTGCTCACGTCACAGACGTGCCTTCTAACGCTGTTAACGCTACTGGGTGTAATATTTTTTCTAATCCAATGACGGCATACGTTTCTTTGAGACAGTCGTAATACTCTATCCATAGTTCTTTATTAATTTTTCTCAGTGTTTCGTTTGTCTGTGGATATTCACTTTCAGGAAAATCAAAAAATATAATATTACTTTCTTTTTCATTCGTTACTTTTTTCAGGTTTTTGTGTTTGAGATATGTTCTTTTTATATTAGAAATTGTATTCGTTGAAAAAATTTCATGAACTGTAAAAAACAGTAATAACGTTTGCAATATCATATTTGTTTATGAAATTAATCTAGATTTCAATAAGTATGGTTATTGATTATCCCTGAAGTTAGCATTTAAGCAATAGAAATTTAAATTTATTTTACTTAAAATATATGCTTTATTGCAGGAAAACAACAACATATCCGGCTACTCTAATCCCGAGTTAGATATGATAAGTAAAGATATAGCTGAACTTGCTCGTGAAAGGAACACGATGGAACAAGACATTGCACAAAAGGAAGCAGACATCAAAATAAAAAATACAGAGATAAAAAATTTACAAAGTGAATTAGATACATTAGCTGCTACTCTAAGACAATTAGAGAATCAAAGGGGAGAAGCTCAAAAAAGATTAAATGACTTGAAAGCACAGGTGAAAAATTATATATTACCATTTAGATTGCTTGCTTACTGAACGTGCATCTTGGCTTGATCATTTGTCATAAAAAAAAGTAAACACGCACGTATTTATTAAATTATTATCGAAAATAGCATCAAGCATTAAGATAGATGAGCAAAATTATATTATTGCATTTAGCATATTATTGTATTTGATTTGCCCGTTCGTTCAATTAATATAAATCCAATGATGTTATAACACAACTAAGATAGTAATATATTATAATTTATTTTCATTTAATGGTGATTGATGATCATTAATTTTGGTTTAGATTTAAAAAATTAAATTTATGTTTGTATTGTTTAATTTTAATAATTTGGTTTCGTTACGTTTTTTTTGTTTTGTTTTTGGCTTGTAGAAGGCTGATATAGATAGAGATTTGAGTGAAGTCGAACAGGAAATTCGGGAGGAACTGCGAAAGGTATTTAGAATATTTATATAATAAAAATGAATAATGGCTTTCTTGCTAGTGCATGCCTTGCATTTGTTACACGTTATTTAGTTTTAATTGTCCTTATAATTACGTAATTTATAATTTTGTTCATATAACAGATCCTCATTTGGTGGATAATAAAAGTTATCATAAATTTTTAAGATATTTATTAAAAAATGCATCTTTTAATAGAATAATTACAACTATTCGTTATTTAAAAAAATAGGTGGATAAATTAAGGCAGCAGGCGGAGGAGCAAGAGTCCGTATTGCGGACACAGGAGGAAGAGTTGAACTCCAAACGCCAGGAGCTGGAAGGGTTGAAACAAGAAGAGCAGCAACTGGAACAGCAACAGAGTAAAAGTAGGGATCAATTGAATGATCTTACGAAAAAATTACAAGATACGCAGTTGCAAATAAGTCAGGCGAAGGCTAAAATAACTCACCTTGAAGAACAACAACGTCAAATGAACGACGCGATAGCTTTATATGATTCAGCTTTAGCGGCTGGAGACGCTACTATTGTACCTGATACTAGTCTACACTTTAAACCTGAAATTGAAGATGAAGAGTATGTATCTATTAAAATAGCTGTTTTGGTTTTTTTATATAGCGAATAAAATTTAAATTTTATTTAATCTTCAGAAACGAGGCTGAAACAAAATCTATTCCTCAAGTCAATGGAGTTCAAGATGGAAGAGGAGACGCTTTCTCACATGCAAATGGACCCGGGGCAAACGATGCATTCGGTGACCAAGATCCGTTTGCTTCGAGTAAAGCGAAAGAGGCATTCGGTGCTTCAACGCCTGATCCATTTGCAAGTGCTTTCCCATCGCAACCAGCTGCCGTAAGTTTAACAAAATAATTGCTGTTTTGTTCCATGATGAATAGTTGGGATTGAGAGAAATGATTTGTTTTAATATAGGGAGGATTCACTTCCGATCCATTCGCTGCCTTCGATAGCGGTAATACAACTAAACAGGATCCCTTTGATCCGTTTGGCGATAAGCAACGAGCCGACGCAAAAACTCCTTCGGCAACTGTAAGTTAACAAAATGCAAAAATAGTATTATCGGTATTTATTTGATCGATTTTAATCAGGCAACGAAAGACCCGTTCGGTGATGATCCCTTTGCAAATCTTCACGCGCCTATTCGTCCGGAGAGCCCTAGTCCAGCACTTCCACCGAAGAAAGCGAAGCAACCACCTCCGCGACCAGCACCACCACGACCTTCGCAAGGTCCAAGTGGTCCTATGAGAGCCGCGCCTGTACCTCCCACGCCTACTCCAGATCCATTCTCAAATGCAAATTCGGATCCATTCGCTGCAAAGTCGGTAACGGATAACAACAACAGCGGATTTGGATCGACCGGCTTTGCCGATTTTGCCAATTTTGATTCCAAGGTATTTATCGATCAGTTTCCGTTAATAATGCACCATTTCATTTATATTATTACTGTTCAGTCACTTATTATTTTTCATTCTTTTATTTTTACTTCACAGGTTTTTAGTTGTTTGTTTTTTGTTATTTTTTGTTATTAGAAAAGCGTTTCAAAAAGTCTTACTTTTGCTCCCCGATTATTTCAATTATGAGATATGATGAATTTTCATTATTTTTCATATTCAGGTAGACGCTGCACTATTTTCCATTTATCCACAGAACAACTTGTTGGAGCATGCTGACAACTGATTTGTTTATTTGATTAGCATACTTTATTTTTCGTAATCTGCATAATTTTCATCTCAGTTTTAAATATGTTCGAATTTGCTCGTCCTTCAAAAAGGACTGTTCTCTTTTTCGAACATATTTTACATTCAGAACTTCTCTCTTCAAAAAATTCAAAATTGAAATGTATGAAAATTAGACGACTCAAGAAAGAGAAGTTTATGCTAATTTAATTTTAGTAAACAGGGAGATAATGGAACCAGACTATAACCAGCGCTGTTCGCGTCGATTTTTCCATTTTCAGTAAGCTTGAAACGAAACAAAAAACAAACAAACAAAAACCAAAAAAAGCGAAAAAACATTGACCAGTGACAAAAAAAACTGCTTTAGCCGGAACTAACGTACAACCGTGCCGCGCCGCCTAAACCACGACATCGGCCAACCACGACGTCGAGCTCGTCTTTGAACGCCAGCAAATTACCCGACTTCACTGAAGATCCATTCAGCGACTATCGTTACGAAGACCCATTCAACATAACCGATCCGTTTGCTGACGATAACGACGATCGAAATGCCAACATTCATACCAGCGAAACGAAAACCGATCCGTTCGGTTTTTCCGACTCCGTGGCTTCAAATCGTTCCAGGGATGCCTTCGTTAAAGGCTTCGAGACTGATTTCGCGAATCTCAAATTACGAACGGACGATAAAAACAGTGCCAGTTTTGACGCAGACTTCGGCAAAGCGTTCGCCGATGACAATCGCAATGTTCGAACGTCGTCGTTGGACAATGAATTTGCTAGATCGAAAGCGTTGGACATAGACGAGGCTTTCTCGTCGAAGACGGACAAAACAGGAAAGAAATTCGTAAATGAGTTGACTCACGGAATTAAGGAGAAGCTGGGTTACGACAAGAAATCGAAGGCCTTCGGTTTTAACAGGACTTGGAATGGCAACGATCTACCGATTCGTATGACCGAGGAGCAACAACTAGCTTGGGCTGCGCAGCAGAGTCTAGAGGCTGAGAAGGAGAGGCGCAGGCGTCAAGAAAAGGAGGATGCCGATCTTGCTCTGGCGTTGGAAATCAGCAAGCGTGATAAAACCGGAAAGTTGTAAAGAAGAATGAGTGATTTGTTTGTTTCCGCCGACTCTTTACCTGTTCGGTAACAACGACTGTTTTATTGATTTCGAGACACGTATCATACACTGTACACGTATTCATAGACATAATTTACAAACGAATTCCTTGAGAATTGCCATACGGAGCCTCTAGCCAGTTCGTGCTGCTGATGAAGGCTTATTGGGAAGAACTTGCGAGTTATAAACATACAGCGTTGAATTGAAAAAATTTCGTTTTATACAATCTAATTGCCATATCATGAAATGATTGGTTAAATGTTAAATTGAATCTGATTATCGTGTCACGTGATATTCGAGAAGAAAAAAATTTTGTTTTGCGTTACATATTAGGGTTTATAGAGTTAATGATTTATATTGAAATTATTACTTATGAATAAGTTATTGAATGATGATGTTTTGTTTAAATTTTATTGCGAAATGACTTGTTGCACTTATAATTGATAAATTTGCGTATTTGGAACGACTTATATTGCATATTTGAAAAAAAAGAAAAAATGATATACCGAAACGCGTAATTGAGCATAATACAATTACAGTTTTAGCAAATCGACAATAATTGTCTAACACGCATATCCAAAGATACTCGATAAGTAGAACTGTCGAATGACCTAAATATATATAAATATATTAAAAGAACACTATGTATATTATAAATATCGTGGTTCCGAAAAGATGAAAGGTAATTTAAATGGTGTGCACCTGTGTGATTATAGGAGAAAATGAAAAAATGGACAAATTACGAATTTCGTTCTCAATCGAACTGCATTTGAAGTGGCCATTTATGCAAATTGTTCTACTGTATTTGCCTTCACCAGTATTTTTAACAGTGCGCCATTGAATCACATCACAAGAAAACACATTATACACTTTACTCTCTTTGCCTTCTTAAGATATAAACGATATATGTATATATGATATACACATACACACATATAATATAGGAAACGATAATAAATAGTTGCATAATATTAGAGAATTCGTTACAGCAAAAAAAAAATAAAATTCATACCAGTACACGCTGAAACTATATTACTCAACGTATCGATCATCATTAACGATAACATTTGTCGATCGTAAAAAGTAAGAACTTGCGTTTCGCAAACCGGGTCAATTTTTAAATAAACACACATACACACACGCACATACCACACGAGTGTCTACGATTTGATTTTCTAAGCGATGTAAAAATAATGTCATTTTAATTGACTCTCGTCCCTTTACCCCTTGAAATTGCCACTATATCCTGTTACGTCCCAAAGATAAAAAGGTGTTCAGATTTATGAATGATTTTTTATGTGAATCGTAGGATTCATATAATACGTCGTTAAATATGTAATAATTAATGTTTTTTTGTTTAACGAACAATATATCGCATCTGATGTATGCGTTATCGTTGTTATTATCATCATCACTATCATCACTACGACACGTTTTTGAAGCTTGTACAAAGCATTCAGGCGAGTACTCAGCGAATTGATCCGCAAACTTTGACTACTAATTCCTAATTCTTTTTATACTTTTCGGCATGCTGCAGAATTCAGCTTAGCGATAAGATGTTCGAATCCAGGAACAAGTGTGGTGTAGTTTCGATAACAGATATTATGAACGATATTACATATATATATATATATATATATATATTTTTTGTTTCTCACGCATTTAAGTTCAAGTGCCAATTTTCGATGTATCTCTTTTTACTCGTTATAAAACGGTGTATTCGCATAATCCTGTTCCAGTAAAATTTTATTTTTTTTTGTTCATGTTCCTTAATAGTTTAGATATATCAATGGTCAAATAGGGTTCGAATTGTTTGACGTAGAAGCGATTTCCAACGCTGCGGTAAATTACTTTCTAGAATTTTATACTGTTCGAATATACCTCGTGTATTGTTGCTCACCTGAACACTTTGTTAGTTACGATTAAAGGTTGGAAAGTTTTTGACATTATCCCAGTTAACTGCAGTTGCTAAATTACCACTTGTTAATCGTGATTTAAGATATTATAGACTATGTGAATTAAAATTACTATTACATGAAAGTCGTGTGTGTATGTGTGCGTACGATAATGTACGTGGGTTGTATATATAGTAGAGAAGTATGTTTGTTAATTTTCTTTTCTCCTCTCTCGTTCTCTTTCTCTTCCTATCTCTCTCTTTCTATCTCTGTCTTTTGTAATATTTTTATCCAGGTACACCACACTCGTATCAAAATAAAATAATACTTATAATTAACAATACTCGATGTATTTTCACGCTAGAAAGTTCAAAAAATGACCGTCGTGCTTAGATTAAAAATAAAGAAATTTTGCAATTGCGAATTCATTTGTAGAACACGTTAAAGTACGGCTTACAAAAAAAGATTCGCTTTGATGTACATTTATCGCCTTGTTAAGAAGTCTGAAAACACTAATATAATGAGAGAAAAAAATGAAAAAAATACAGCCCATGATGAAAATAATTACTGGTGATTGTTAAAGTTGTGTAGGTATCTTTTTTTTCTTCGATACAGAAGTTTTATATTACAGATGTGAACGTGAAATATTTTTTCCTTCTTTCAATGACCAATAAACTACGTATATATTATAAATATATAAATAACATCCCTCAAACGGGCTCGTCATATATCACTACGTAAACATTTATAACAAGTAATCGCTGATAAAAAAAAGACAGTATAAAATGAAAGAAAACCAAAAAACGAAAAAAAATATCAAGTAGAAAGTAATGTAATAATTTCAACGACACAGCAGAGACTTTGTATTGATTAATCGATATACCGATACGATTATACATGTAACACGTATGCGTTTTAGAGGATGGTACGTTAGATTAGATCGCATTGTTACCGTTGTACAAAAAAAAGTGAAAATGAAATCACGTATAAAAAAAAAAACCACTACACTCAATCTAGTAACGAAGGGAATTGTTCGGTGATTAACGTGGCCGCTATTAGAGGTGCTAGACGCGACAGATCGGTGTACTCGAGTCCACGTTGATCGCCGTTAAATTCGGAATAGATAGAGATATTAAAAACGAGAACATTAGAGGGAAGAGTCGCGAAGACTCGTTTGTATCCGTTCATTTCGTTCCTTTTTCGTTCTCCGAATATGTAAAATTCTTAGCGTTGTGTGTGTACAGACGTCATTTCACCCGTCGAGCTCGATCCCTGACAAGAGACAAACTATCGGTGAGAGATATTAACGAATGGAAAAGCGCGTTCTTAAACGTAATCGAGAATAAAATTTAAAAAAAAAAACACAAGCCTTTCGGTGATGCCTGTGACAAATAAAAAAGTGAACTTATAGGTAAATTGACATTTTTTTCTTTCGCGAGCGAAAATTTTCACCGGCGTTCCTCTCGCACGTCACAAATCCCGGCCGTGTAGCTCGAGCTGTATTCCAAAGTAGAGATTTGGAAACGAGAGTTTCGTCATCGCGCATCGCACGCGCGTGAACATTTTCGCTCGCGGGTCGTCGTGTGTATGCACGTGGGTATAATACGAGAAGCCCTCCGGGGACCCCTCATTAGAACGTTGCGATATACGAAACAAAAAAACGAATGAAAAGAAAAAAAAAATAAGGATCCTGTTAGAACGAGAATAACGCGCATGCAATAATAACGTTGATTTATTGTCCGAGAGTGATCCCTTGTGTATATAAATATAAATATATAAATATCTGTTCGTCATATTGGAAAAGAAGCAGCGAAAATTCTCATGTACTTTTCCCGTATCCTTTTCTTGTTTCATTTGCGAGTCGGCGAAATCCACGCTTTTGTGAAATTTTCGAGCGGGTAATGAAAATGTGGTAGGCGAGGGGAG
>NCVS01000211.1:216609-275653 GCA_003055095.1 Goniozus legneri | reverse complement strand
GGGGGGGTTGCGCGAGTTAACGAGATGACTGTAACGATCGGTCGCGATAAGTGAATCGTGTGTGCGCGCCGCGAGCGCTCGCGAGCCGTGTGTATTATTGGGGGCCTCTGGCCGGTAATATGGTCATGGCCATCCGGGCGAATCACCCCAGGGCCTTACGCGTTGACTCATGCGCGCGCTCCTCGATCGGCCTCACCAGTGGCTCTCAATTTTCCCACCCGTTCGATTTTTCCCCCGAGGGAGAGACACGCGAGGAGGCCGACAGAATCCTCGGTTTCGGTTTTCGTTTCGCGGCGAACCGGTCGAAGGGGGAGGGGAGAAAAAAAAATTGATAAGTAGGCTACGTGAGGCCAGGAGACGAATGAGATCATAGGAGAGAGAAAAAAAGCGCGGTCTTCGCGAATCGCGCTCGGCCTTAGACGGCTGGAATAGCATCAAGGAAAGGAGGATCGAGCGGTCGATCGTCGATCGAGGCTTTTTCGCGCGCGTTAAATCACTCGAGTCGCTTGACCCTGAGGGACGCGACGCGTGCGAAAAATTAAACGACCAGATTTTCCAACGCGGTAGGGCAAACAGACGACCTCGTCGAACCCGAAGACTCGAATATATTCAGAAATTTATTTTCTAGAACGAAAACATTGATACTTTAAATCAAGTGATCTTGACTCTTTTTCTTCTTTTAATTTACCAAATAAATAAGGTTACTGGCTTTCAGTGAATTTACTTTATTTAAAGTAAATTTGTCTTTACATAACGTGAACTTTGCTTTAATCAATGCTAGGGGACTTACATGAATAGTAAAAATTACTTCAAATTCAAGTAGTATCTGCCAAATTCTTCAACTTGAATAATAAAGTATTTGTTACTTTAAATTAAATTTGTCCAAATACGAGCCTTAAATTACGGTAAACAAGTACTTTAATGTGGTAAAATTTACCATTTATTTTTCTGCGTGTGTGAGCGCAAACTCAAGCCGGAGCCGATAATATTAAAAATAAGAAATTGATCTGGTTTATTCGGCGAGCCACCCTGACCCAGTTCGCCGCGGGCTCGTGCCGGCGCGACTGGCTTTTTCTGTGGAACGGAAACGACGAAAAAAAAAAAAAGAGGGCGGCATCGACGAGGGCGCGAAAGGAGGAAACTCGAAGCCTCCCGGTCTGTTCGCGGAAAAAATTTTTGCGAACGCGCGTATCCTTCGCTATTGAATTTTCATGAAACTCGCGTGCTCGTGACGATTTTTTCCTGGCGAAAAAAAAAGGAGAGGGAGTCGCTATCATCGACGGGAAAAATCGCGAGTGACGCGGGCTGTTTACGTCGACTACGAAATTCGTAGACCTTGTAGCTCATAATTGTAACATCGTGTAGCTACACGAGACGCGCGCGGAATACGAACAACCCATAAATCGTCCGATCGCGACAATTCCGATCGATCCATCGATCTATCGTGTTACATTCGCGTATTATTTTTATCTCGACAAATGTAGATCGTCGGGGCGAATTAACGAGCACCGCTCTCCCTTTTCCTCTTCACTTTCGTTTTCGCGCTCGCACGGTGCTTTACGGAGCGCTCGCGGGGGCTGACCTTGGACCGGCCGATCGCCCCGGGCCTCGCACCGATCGCGTAGATCGCGATCTATCGTGCCTTCCCACGCGCGCCCAAATCGATCGAGCCGAAAAAAATAAGTCACTCGACACGAGAACGACACGATTTATCCAGTTACACGACATCTCGATTGTCCATTAATTCCTATCGAGCCGGCCGATCTCGAATCGACGATCTCTAGTCGGCAGCACGGATCGTTTAGGAAGTTGCTCCCGAAAATGATGAAATTTCTCGTTATAAAAAAATAATTATCAATTTAATAATAACTGTAAAATTTAACCGTTTTATTTTTCATTTTTTTTTTTATTTATTTTTCTTTTAATTTAATCGGCGCATCCTCGGTAAGGTAAGGCGCATTCTTCGATCGAGATGCGGCAAAATAGAATTATTCATAAACGCGACAGATAAGAGGAATCGGTAAATGCCGATCCCGGAATATTTTTTCTACAACCGATCGCTGCCTACTCGCTATTTTTCGCCGCGTGTTACGCAACGAACGTATTATGCTGAGAAACAAAAGAGCGGCTCTCTTTTCCTCGCGCGGGTGGTCAACGACATCGAGCGATCCTCGCGAATTTCAATTCGCGCTAGACGAGCCTCGAGGTCGGCGAGTAACCGAGCGCATAAATTTCACGCTCGTTCTGGAGGGGTGAGGACCGATCGTATCCCGAAATTGGATTCGCCAAAACGTCAACGTGTCGCGTCATCGAGTCTAATCGGCTGAACCGTAGAAAGGTTCCGCGCTCTCGTCGTCTCTTGCGCAATGAATCGCGAAGCCTCGCGAGTGCGAGAACTGCGAGGGAATAAATAAACACGGGGAATATCCGTGAATGAATCACCGATAATGCTGTCGTCGAGTTAGCTCAGTCTTCTGAAGGGCCGAATCGTTTGAAATTGAGCAAATCTATTTATGGAATTCATTAATAAATAAATACAACTAAGACTACTACTTTTTTATTCATTTTTTTTAAGATGCATCCAAAATTAAAATCCTACAGCTCAGGTAGCTCAGAAAATCGACAAGGAGAAAAGAAAGAAATTATTAATTAATAAATACAACTAACACTACTACTATTTATTCATTTTTTTTAAGATGCATCCAAAATTAAAATCCTACAGCTTGGGTAACTTGATAAATCGGCAAGGAGAGAAGAGAGAATTAATTAATTAGTGAATACAACTAACACTACTACTATTTATTCATTTTTTTAAAGATGCATTCAAAATTAAAATCCCACAGCTTGGATAGCTTGGAAAATCGGCAAGGAGAGAAGAAAGAAAGAATAAACCCTTTCGAGTAGTTAAAAAAACACGCGCTCGCGCCTTTTCGTCCTTCTGGTCGCGTCGCGCAGTTTAAATACGCGTCGACCATACACGGTACCGGCCGCACTTGACCCATATATTACTATGCCAACGGCGTCCGGATGCAATGAGCCTTTCGGAACAGCCAGCTCGCTTCTATACTCGAGAAGAAAAGAGAAGGACGAGAAGAAATCGAGAGAGAGAACGATCGGATAGTCGCGTCCTTCCGCGATCCCGCTTCCGCGCCAACATTGACCCATATAGTCGCGAGCTTCGTTTTAATTTCGCCACTTCGCACGCATCGGCTTTCGTAACCGAATGGGGGTCGCGAAAAACGGATCGTTGAACGCGACAAAAGAGCGAAAGGGAGAAAGAGACGATCCACATCCTCGGCGATCACTCTTGACCGTCTCCGGAAGGTCGCGACCTCAAGGGTAGACGCACACGTTCCCGGTAACGTATGTACGTACGCGATGCCGCGGTTCAAGTAAACGCGCATGCGCGATACCAGCCGGCCGAGCGTATTTAAAGAAATGAACGGGGGATCAGGAAGGCCACTGTACAACGTGCTGTCACGTATCGCGCAAGTGTCTCGATATTTTGGCCCTTTTTTTTAGACCCTACCAGTGAGCCAAGTGCCGCGCGAGTGTCTCTAGTGCTGCTCAAAAAAAAAAAGAAAAAAATATGGACGAGGAGTCCGAGTCGCTGGACCAGCTAACCGGCTTGAACTCCGGCCCACCGCCGATCAAGAAATCGGACACCAGAGACAGCATCTCGTCGATGGACAGCGACGTCAGCTTGTCGAACCGGAGGAGAGGCTCCAGAGACGAAGAGGCTGACCAGTCGGACACCGGCAGCTCCGACTGCGAGAGACCCAGCAGGGATCCTCCCGAGCCTGCCCAGGACTCCAAGGAGGACGAGGACTCGCCTAGACCGGAGGATGACTTCACCCCACCGGATGACGAGCTCGCGGACAAGATCTGCTCGCAAGTGGAGTTCTATTTCGCCGATGAGAATATCGTGAAGGACGCGTTCTTGCTGAAGCACGTGAAGAGGAATAAGGAAGGCTACGTGTCTCTGAAATTGATCTCCAGCTTCAAGAGGGTCAAGCACCTCTGCAGGGACTGGAGGGTGGTCCGAGCTGCACTAGCCAGGTCGGACAAGCTGCAGGTCAACCCTCAGGGGACGAAGCTCAGGAGGATCGATCCTCTTCCGCAGTTCGATCAGACCACTCCGTCCAGGACCATATTGGCGGCCAAGTTGCCGGTTGACAGGTTGTCCGTTGAAACTGTTGCAGAGATCTTCAGGCCGTGTGGTGAGATCGCTCTCATCAGGGTTCTGAGGGCCGGTCATCCGGCACCAGCCGAGGTAGGTCTGAAATAAAAGATGTGATAATAAAACAATCATAAAATGAACAATAATAATAATAGAACAAAACAACACAAATACAATAATCAAGTTGAGTCAAATTAAAACTTCCTCTTCAGGTTCGCCAAGCGATAGCAAGAAGAACCGAACTGGCATCCTGCGACGAGTGGGCGATGGTAGAGTTCGTAGACTCGGCATCCGCTCGAGCTGCGACCAGAATGGAACTCGGAGATGCTAGGATATTCGAGCTGCGGCAGTCCAGTGACAAGAGGAAGAAGCAGCAGCAGCAGACGAGAACCGGAAAGACTCAGCCGTCGAAAGTCGTCAGGGATGAGTTCAATCCAAGTGGCTGCTTAGGTTCGGCGAGCGGCTCCGAGAACGAAGAGGCCAGACTTCACGGGAAGCACGTACGATATCCGCTTTATCACCATCCTTATCAGGGCCATCCCTATCAAGGTAAAGAACAATCAGAAATAAAAAAAAAAGCGCAAAAATTCACGACGACCTTGAATACAGCAGGCCCACCTTCGCCGGAAGCTTGGCTACCCAGAAGACTGTCCTCCTGCTCGATCTCCGGCTCCGAGAGCGGCTACCTGATGCGAAGATTGTCGTCCTGCTCCTCCAGCTCCGAGGGTGGCTTCAATTTTGGATACGGTAGACGTTACTCCGCCTGCTCTTCGGGGTCGGAGGGCGGCTACTATCATCCAGCCTACTCGGCCGGATTCTGTCAATCGGCCAGCAGGCGTTTCTCTTGCTGCTCGAATTCTGGCTCCGAGTGTGGAATGACCTGCTGCGGTCCACCCAGCAGAAGAGGATCCACGGACTGCGCACCGTTCGCTAGAAGATTGTCCACCTGCAGTCGAGACTCTGGTTACGAAGGCTCCGGCCCCAGGAGGTTGTCCTTGAGCTCTTCCTCGGGGGGCGAGCGAGAGTTTTATAGACCTCGCAGCAACTCGGGGATCGCGCTGACCCACCTGCCGGAAAACGTGACGAGGTTGCCCTCAGGACCGGACGGGACCAAAGGGTTCGGCAGGCCGGGCAGGTTGACCTCGCCTCGGGTGGAGCCAGCCTGCTGAGGGACTTTAATTTTGTGATTGTAATAATTGTGTTACCTCGAGATTTATATCGAAGAGTTCAACCGGCTGAATATCCGTTTGTAACGAAGAGTACTTCCATCAGTCGAGATATGTTCCTGCGTTATGTAATTTAGGTATTATTTATTGCATTAGTCGTGTACATAAGTTATGATTTTATGTATTAATCACTGTATAATACCGGAAAAGTTGTCCCGTGAAACGGGAAATTCGACGAGTGCCTGAGACATTTTATTAAAATTAATAAAAGGAGGTTAATTTGTTATCTTGCGTCGATTATTACATCCATCCCTTAGAAAACATTTCTTTCGGAGCATCGATATCTTAATTGTTGCATTCGTAATATCTAAACGTTTTAGGTTAATAATTTCTACGTCTCTGAAATTCGACAATCAAATTTTCGCGATATATCGAATTTACGTAAACTGCATCGATAACTCGATTTACGGCTCGCTCTGCGCTCATTTCACTTTTTTATGTTGACGAGGTTATGTAGTGTTTATTTGTCACCATTCGACCATAATGTATACGTAGCAATATTAAAAGATGGAATAAACGATGTAACGTTGTACGAAATTAAAAAAACCGTCGAATCATGTTCTTTCCCATAGGATGGCCGCGCGTCTTGAATGCAACCGATTCCGAAAATATTAAAGCGGTTGTATGTAACAGGGACAAAATATTATTTGCAGTTTTGACAAGTGACTCGCTCACCATCTGGTACTGTAAGGTACAGAGTCGAATTTAATAGCTTAATTGTATAAAATAAGTCTCAGAATAAAGTATAATTTGATTTTATGGTTTGTTGTTATGATACAATAGCGAAATTAAAACTGTTTCAGCCGTGCGTGCCCATAGTATTTAATAAGCGTAGTATTGATTCGTTATCTAAGTATGGTGAAAATATATTGATACAATGGAGACCAGATTCTACAACATTAGTAATCGCTGTAAGTAACAATAATAGTCGTACCTTTTTATTTTGGTATGTCTTACAATTTTAAAACTTAATATCGCAGACATTGGACAGCTACCTTTTATTTTATCGATTATCGGACAACAGTCCAGAGGGAAGAGGTCTATACGAACAGAGAGATTCCCCAGTCACAAGTTTAAAAAGAGACAGCGCAGAATTATTTATTAAAGAGGTCATTCCTTCGTTGGTGCTGACATTTGAGAAATCAGCCTGGATCGACGGGGGAATCAGTTCTCTAGTATGCATACGAGATGAACTGATGGTGGCTACTAAAACCAGTCATGTTGTTAGGCAAAAATGGGATGGAACTGTAAATAGAGATTATTCCTTGGATTTGCGAAGAATTCCGTTTAGTATAGATCAGCAGATATCCACTGCGGCTTTGCCGATAACCGAAAATAATATTTATGTAACCGATATTGAATACTCACCCTTAGTTGGTGGATTTGCTATTGTACTCAGTAATGGAAAATCCGCATTTCTCACTGCTCAATCGTTAAAATTCGATCCAAATGTAAGTATAAGATGCCATATTCGTAAAAATGTTTCATTCGAATTAATTTTTAGCAAGTACAAGGTGTCTGGGCTAGAGATTTAGAAGATGCTACGTGCGCGGCGGTAAATCATAAATATAGACTGATAGCGATTGGGAGACAGAAGTAAGTCGAAAAATTTATTACTGGTAATACATCGTAAACTTATCGAACGTTTTTGTAGCTCCGAAGGCATAGTCTACTATGTCGATGAAACAACTGGAGCTTTAGAAGTATCGCATACGTTGAGTTTATCTTCTAAAGATTACCCCGGTCGGCCGGGTAGTGTAAAATGCTTAAGATGGACTCCGGACAGCTGTGCGATTGCTATGGCATGGGAAGGAGGTGGTCTGGCAATTTGGAGCACCTTTGGGGCTCTACTGTTATGTTCTTTGAAATGGGATTATGGTTTAAGAGTGGATTTAACGCACGATAATCCTCTGCACATCCATACTATGGTATTATATTAAAATTGATCTAATAATCGATAACTTATAATTTACTTCAAAACAAAACTTAAATTCAGGAATGGTCTGCGGAAGGATATCAGTTATGGATGTTAAGAGAATCTTCCGATCCAGCGCTAATCGAAGAAAATGGCAATAATACTCCAATTTCCAAAAAAACTTTAGTACAATTAGACTTCGTTAAAAGTCCATTAACTATTAATCCATGTATGGTATGTTTTTTAATTTCTTTCGATTGGACGCTACTTCAGTAAGAATTTTATGCAGGGTCAGCATGGACATTTGTATTTACAAGGTGAAGATAGACTGTATCTGAATCTTGGAGGAGGAGTGTCTTCCAATCCGAATAATTTCCATTTATCAAATGAAATACCAAACGATACTATTACTCAAACATTAGCTGGTTGCAAACAGTGGCTTGTTGTCCCAATACCGAGTGCCTATAGTGGCTCTAATTGGCCAATTAGGGTAAGTTTAAACGCATTACCATATTTTATGAAACAATTCGTTATAAAATAAGTATGTTTTCAGTACACGGCAATAGATAACGAAGGTTTGAGCATAGCTGTAGCTGGAAGGACTGGTTTAGCTCATTATTCTTTGCCTTCGCGTAAATGGAAATTGTTTGGTAACGAAACCCAAGAAAGGGATTTTATAGTAACGGGTGGACTATTATGGTATAGAGGATTCCTAATAGCGAGCAGCTATTCTATATTAGAAGATAAGGATGAGATAAGAATCTATCCGCGCGACACAAGGCTCGATAATAATTATGTCAGAAGTATACGGATGCCAGCGCAAGTTTTATTGCTCAATACGCTCAAAGAAAGATTACTCACGTTTTGTGCCAACGCTCAGATTAGCATTTATGAAATGCTCATAGAAGGCGAAGAAGGTAAGAATAAAATGAATTCTATTTAATAATTCAAATAATGAAAATATTTAATTTTTCTACTCAAGGAACGGGAAGCGTAGAATTAACTAGAATACAAACCGTCGATATTAGTGGACTTTGTGTTCATCCAGCGTGTGTTGTCAGTGCAACTTTGACTACAATTCGTGCAGAGACAGCTGGTAGTCATCCACATCCAGATAGTATTTTACTCAATGTATCTGGTCGATTATTAATGGTCCAACGTGAACATAGCACGGATAATTCGGACGTAGTACGTAGCATATACGAAAATTCGCGTTTATCGAGTTAATTTTTAATGATGATTAATCATTTTTTGCAGCTTTACACGTGCGGATCGCCTACAGTATTAGCTTCGTGTGTAGAAAATGTTTGGGTACCATGGCGATCTAGACGAGATAAACCACATTTGACCGAAGCGTTATGGTTGTTTTGCGGAGCTCACGGCATGCGTGTCTGGCTTCCATTATTCCCACGTAACCATCAAGAGAAAGCTCACTCGTTCATGAGTAAACGAATAATGCTGCCCTTTCATTTACGAATTTATCCCCTCGCAATATTATTCGAAGATGCAATTTTATTAGGCGCTGAAAATGACACTGTTCTTTTCACTTCCGACACGAATTCGCCGTTTTCATTACCTTTCTGCTTACTGGAATTAACGGTCAGTACTATATAAAATTAATAACGATGTTCCAATAATTAAATCATTCTAATTTCAGAGTCAAGTATATCTTCATCAAATACTCCGACAACTCATTCATCGTAATTTGGGTTATCACGCGTGGGAAATAGCAAGATCCTGTTCTGCGCTACCATATTTTCCGCATTCATTAGAGTTATTGCTCCACGAAGTATTAGAAGAAGAAGCTACAAGCAAAGAACCGATACCAGATGCGCAACTACCGTCCGTGGTGGAATTCATTAGAGAATTTCCAGGTGTATGGGCTAGAGCTGTAGTGCAATGTGCCCGGAAAACAGAAATCGCTCTCTGGCCTTATTTATTCTCAGTTGCTGGCCCACCGAAGAAATTATTGCAAGACTGTTTACAACGACAGCAGCTGGACACTGCAGCTAGTTATTTAATAATTTTGCAAAATTTGGAGGCTTCGAGCGTCAGCCGGCAGCATGCCACATTGCTACTGGATGCAGCACTTGAACAAGGCCGATGGGAACTCTCTAGGGATCTTGTTCGTTTCCTTAGAGCAATCGGTAATTTTTTGATTAAATTATACGTTAAATGTAAGTCTGAGAAGATTATTTTTCTACATACTGTTACGTTTTTTTAAAAGACCCAAACGACGTCGAATCTCCGAGAACATCGTGGGGAGGTACATCAAAATTAGGTGGTCCACCTCAAACCCCACCTTTATCACCTCACGAGGATGATCTCTCCCTGGTTCTTGGCACCATGCAAGTTTCAAGAAGCCGTAGTTATAGTACCACCGTAACCCCCAAGGTTCAAACTGAACCACCGTCTAAAGATATAGCCCCATCATCGATGTTAGAAAAAACTAGAAACGTTGTAATGAGGCGAAAAAAATCTGTTCCTACTGTCAAGACTGAGAAATCTGATAGCAAGTGAGTAAAATAGTTCGTAATACTAAAATTTGAAAATTGATGTTAATAGAAATTATTAACGCATTGCAGAGAAGGATCAGCGGAAGAATTTTTTATCGATGTAATACTCCAGAGACACGCTCGTCGATTATTATCAGCGCGTAGATTAGCCGATCTTGGCAGATTTGCAGCCAAATTAGATTTCCATCTAGTAACATGGCTCGGTAGGGAACGTGATCGTGCGGCTCGCATCGACGATTATGTGGCAGCTTTGAAGGCTATTCACGAGGACTTTGCTTACCCGTATCCGATTTTATCCCTACCGACTGTGCACAAACCGCGACGATCGAGCCTTACATCGTTAAAATCGATACGCTCGATGAATCTTGAAAATCCCGAGGAAGAGATACTCAATCCAAATTTTGCTTTCGACATACCGGACAGCGGTTATACGAGCCTGCCAAGCGGCAGGCCACCATATACAACCTTAGTTTCACCAGTGGCTAGCCTGGAAACGCAATTTCCAGCTGCCGAGGCTAAATTAACTCCTAACATGATTAATGGTGAAAATCTAAAAATAATTCAAATTTACTTATGAAAATAAATTCATGTAAATTAATTTCTATTGCAGATGCTAACAGTGTTATTAGCGACACAAGCACTTTATGGAGAGACGACGTTGAATCTATCGTTGGGAATTGCGTTGGTACAGTTTGTTGGGTCCCACCAGAACAAGTAGAACAAACCGAAGTACACGCAACCTCGGCTAGTGCACCGGTCAGTCGCGCAGAGGTGCAACTCCGTTATTTATTGCAAATATTTCACGAGGGTGGCTGTCTGGGATGGGCCGCTGTTCTAGCGATCGTTTTGCGTGACGCTCCCGCTATAGCGAGGACAATTAGAGCTGCCCATGCACCTATGCAGACTTTCGACTCTGCCATTAATCTACGCGACGGGTTGTTAACTTTGACTCGATGGTCTGACTCCGAATGGTAATGCAGTGAATAATTTAAAATTTGTATCATTTTTAATTGGAATGTAATCCGAATTTTTTTTGTCACAGTCTGGGATATCGTCCATTCATGTTCAGTATTCAGGGTCAAATATCGTTGCTTAATCGGTTGATTGTGACAAAACAGCAGCAGGAGCAAGAACAGATACCGGAGAGTCCATCGCCCAGTCCTGCGCCGTCAGCGAGTAGCAATCAACGCGGCAATTCGTCGCGTTCTCGTCATTCCTCAATCAGTCATGCATCAACGACCGCTCCGCTGGAAGAGGAATGCCCTCGCGAGTCGACTATGAAAACCGAGGACACGGGATTTCGCGGAAGCTACAGCAATATTAACTCTGTACAGAGTACGTCGTCACAGTCGAATTGTGTTATATCCTAAATTGAACTACTGGGTTGAAAATAATATCCAATTCTGTAAATAACTGTTATAGATAAAAAATTCTTGAAAGTTTCCGATGAAACATTCATGATTGCAATATAAAAATCGATAAAATAGAAATCATAAGAAGGTATTAGATTTTCAAATAGAATAATATATTGTAAAAATTTGTTACAACAAAGTAGCGGAACAAAATATTGGTAATTAAATTTTTTAAACAAACATACACATAATGCGATTGATTGAAGAGATGAATAGTTTTATCGACATATATCTTATAAATGATACTTCAAACGACAGAAGTTCCAAATTTTGATGATGATATTTATTTATTACATTTAGCTCCAGTAGTATTTTTTTAAAGCCAAACCAAAGTTTCACTTGTTGCACTATTATTTTTTAATTCATTATACCGTACAATGCATTTACACTATAATTACTTCAATCAAAAATTACTGCAGGATAAGTAAATTTATTTTTAGAAATCAGTCAAACGATTCAATCAGGCTATTAACCTATAGGGTAACATTTTAATTAATCAAAATATTAAAAAATATCAATAATGAGGTGCGTTGTGAATTTAATTGTAATTAAGATAATAATTTATACATATACAATGTAAAATAGATGAGTATAAATATATGTTATATTTTCCCAAATTCATTTGTGTTTATTTGTTCATTATTTTTCACTATCAAAGAAACAGGGATTAACGAGATATATATCTATATTTTTATGTATATATAGAACAAGATTTATTTAAAAAAATATCAACGTAAAGTTATAAAAATATTTTTCTTTGTTCTTTCTTGAATTAATAGTATCACACTTTGTAGAGCGTATTATATAAAATATAATACTTTAATTCTTACATCATTTTCTAACTTTAATTTCTTAATGATGTAAAAGAATGAAACGAACACTTTTCAACGTTGAATATACAAGTCTTGTTATAAAAAAATTTGTGCTTATTTTTTATAAAGTGACGAGCAGTGATAAATTTAATAAAGAAATGAGTCATCTGCATGAAATCACACGTTTCAAATGTGAATTTGGTAATGTAAATTCGTAATGTTCTTTCTAAATTTATATGTTCTACTATTGAGCGTAGTTGGGATTGAATGGTGCTTGTTTCGCGTACGCTTCGTTTGTATACGGTGGAGGTTGTTGCGGTACACCTATGCATAAAGTTTCAATTATTCATGATCAATTTGTAGATAGTATAAGCCTTCGCAAATTATTACCTGTAACATTTGAAGGTGCTACATTATATGGGTGTTGAATAGGTTGTTGCGGATACGCTACTGGCACATTGGAAGGGGTTTGAATAACGTGAACAACACTCGGTCCCTGCACTTCTGTAACAAGTACATACATCTATAGAAATACGATGCACATAAAGTAGGTGATACTAATATGAGTAAGAATGGTAGTAATCTATATCATAATTGATTCTTCTTATATAAATGCCTTTATTATGGTATTTTATTAAGCTTACACATCATAAAATATTTTTGCTTGTAATACTTATTGCAAAATATTAATACAATCTCTTATTTTTTATAAAAGCCAAAATTTATATACTATATTAAAATATTAAAGTTTCAAACTTTTAAGCGTTCATGTTGAAGCGTTTGAGGTATTTTCACATTTGCTATCACAAATTAGTAAAAAATAAAATATGAAAAGAAAAGAACTTCTAACTTTGAAATACTGATAGATTATATATAAAAGCGCTATATATTTAAAACAATGCTCTTTTAAATGGAATGTTTAAACGTTTACAAAATCTCAATGCCCATGTTAAAAAGGGTAATCACGAAAAATGAAAAGTGAAAAAAAAAACAGTTTGTTCGTGTTTCTTAAAAAGTAATACTGTGTGCAGATTTCTTCATGATTTTCCAGTCGAGTACATTGCCATGGTTTTAAAGGAAGTGTGTGATAAAATGACATAGGAACTGAGTTTTGCATATTCGTGTTGATACGGAATTCAGGCGACTGTTGGTCCTAAAAAGGAATGAAAAAAGATTTCGTTTTTGCCTAATTACGTGGACCATATTGAGGTACACAGGGTGATTGAAATACAATATTAATAACAAATTTCGAAAGCCGTCTCTTAACGAAGCTTTATATTTTTACGCAACAGAATGTTGCATTTTTTCGAAATTTGAAATTAAAATTGAAATTCAACATCCCTGTATGATTCATTAGATAGCAATTATCATTCAAGCGCTACATGTGATATTAATTTCAAGTGATTTTCTCGAAACTTACTTCCGTAAACAGTACCAGAGTGACGTCTTCTATACCATGGGCAACAACTGCAGCACAAGCATGAAATGCAGCATGCGATCAGAGAGACTATCACAACCACTCCGATCACAATCGGGACTATTACGCCGAGCCTGCAAATAAAATAAACAGTTTTAACGGAGTACGTTAGTGCTCAATCGGTTCTTAGGAACGTCTGTTTATAAGTTCCAAGAATTTTTCGTTATCGCGAAAGCTTAAATGGGAGCCAACTGTTTATTTTTCCGAATCGAAAAATTATTTCTCTCACACATACCCAGTCTTGATGGCGAACTCAGCGGCGTCGCAGCAATACATTCGTGAATTTTCGAAATCGGGGCAACAATAAGCCTTTTCAGAACTGTCGAAAATACCGGGACAGCTATGTAAAGCATTTCCAATGACTCCATGGTCCGTGGCGTCGCATTGCATAGCTGTAAATTAACGGAAATGTTTATTTTATAGAGCGAACTCATATTGCGCGTGGATTGAAGTTTTAAAGATTCTCATATTACAGCTCGTAAACTAAATAAACCGAATCTAACTAAAAAAATCTGAAACTTCGTTAAAAGCGTTTCTTGTCAAAAGTTAGAGCCTAATGTTATAAGAGTAGCATGAAGATAACAGAAAATGAGCTTAGATAAAAGTTAGGGAAAAAGTTTTTATCGTATTTCCATGCACGGATGTTCTTGTCAGCATCAATCTCGGTTCGTGAGTCACTCTTTTTGCTGATGGGACTTCGTAAGAAGAGGACGAAAATCAATACCGGTCATCTTACAGCTTATTTTATAACTTTTTAGATAGAATAAGCAGAGCGAGTAAAAATTGAAGCATTGATATTGCTTTTGTTGTATTGTATTATTAAATTTAAATATTGTGCAGAACTCTGTATAAAAAAATGCACAATAACAAACAAAAAAGTTACATATATTTTTAATTTCCCAAATAAATTAAAGAACAAGAAAATCCATTTTAGATACTAGAATAGATATGGTTATCGGCTATTTCGGCAAACAAGTTACTTGAAAAAGAGTCGCTAAACACTTTTTTGACATTCATTAAAGATAAAATATTACATGAAAAATATGAACAAACTGGATTAGATTTCTTATCGATTCTATTCTTTTATCAATGAAGTCATTGATAAAATTATCACATGAATACAACAAAGGGATTAGCTACATTTGTTAAATATTTTCGAATCATAAAAATATGAGTACTCAAACTGTCACGGATTAGCAAACAAAGGAAACGTATTTTACCGGTACGTGCTTTCGCGCTATTGCCGTTAGAGTGTTTTCATTGTTGAGATTCCGAAAAAAAAACACGAGTAGAAAATGTGAGCTTCTATTGGTTTGACTAACCAGACCATTGAATCGAAAATAGCAAAATAAAACGATACTAATAGTTCAACAATGAGCGAATTGAATTCAATTATTGTTAAAACGTATAGATTTATGCTCTACATCAATGCGAAGATGGACTGACAAAATGATTTACGATCAAATAAAAAATAACATTTCGATAAATTAATATTCCTCAGTTATATATAATAGCAATAAAATCAGCTTTAAATCAAGATCAGAATATAGGGAGAAGGGGAGAATCAAAAAGAGCAGTGACGTAAACCGAAGGTAAAATCGAATAATACACTCTCACCTATCGCTTGGCCCGCAAAAACGCACACAATCAACAAAAGATATCTCAGACGCAACATTTTGGTTGGCTTTTTTATTTTGTGCGAATGTCGGCAATGAGAAATTAGCTTTCCGATCTCAAGCAAGTGGTTGCTTCAACTGATCCAAGTGAATATGTAGGCGGAACCAGGGGTAAAACTGCGTTCACACAGCGTATAAGAACGACTTTATTTCACCGGGTGACCCGGGTGTATTCACTTTCACGCTCGACTGACTCAAGATTCAACTGAAATCGCGAAAGTGCGAGTGTACCATCTCCATTTTCAGTTCGGGCGATAACAGCGCCACCACTTTATTGCGGTAAAATTTGAAAAATAAATTTATAACACCAGTCGATAAAAACAAGAATATTTCTCCGGTTGACCACGCTTAATTTCCATACTATTGTCATTTATTTTAACATTTTATTTTTAAAATATATACAATAACAGTCCATTCACTCTCAATATCAAAAACATACTTTTTGAGTAATAAGTATCTACAAAAATTGTAAAATTGTTATAACATTCGTGCGCCATAACATAATAAATATGTGAGAAAAATAATCAAAGGCAACTAGTATCATTTATGATGTCTGCCAGCATATTTTTATCTTGTAACGCTGCGTCCAACTCCTCTTGATCCCATTGTAAACCTATTTTTGAAAGCCGTGGTTCCTTTTTGCGGATAACTGCTAGTACACCTTGAGTCTCAATCAGCGAGCATAAACTTACGAATTCCGAAATGTCGAGAGCATGAATGTTTCTCTTTTTACAAACTTTCTTGTATACCTCGTGCAACTATAATGAAATTAAAATTGATATTATAACTTCCATTTTATAAATTAAATAACGTTTTCAAAATTGGCACATTTACCTTTCCCACAGTCACATCTTTATTTCGTCCCTTATTCAAAATTAGCATCAGAGAACATAAAAGTAGTTTTTGTTGAAGAGGAAAAATACTCTCTTCATTCTTAAGATTTTGAGAACCTCCATATACAGTGTTTAAAACTGTGACTACTTCTTTCAAATCAACTGCTTTATCTAATGCTGCTTGTTGCTTCTTTGGACTGCTTGTATTTACATCTGTAATTAGGAAAAATTATAATAAATTGTATTCTGTAATAATAAGCAAAAAACTGCAAAAATTTTTCTTCATTGCAATCAAAAATCATTAATGACTCTTACCATTGTTATTTGTAGGTTGGAGAATTTGAATGGTTTTTTGAGATTCTGCTAGTTCAACAACCCTTCTGCTTATATCTAAAGCTCTCCTGATATCACCCGAAATTGCAGCTACTTTTCCAGCTAACATTTGTATTGCGTTTGTTGTAAAAACTTCGCTCACATTGGCTTCATTCAGTCTTGTAGAAATAATATCGAATATTTGTTGTTTTGTATAAGGTGCAAAATGCATTAACTTTGGTTTTAACTCACATCTGGCTTGTAACCTTGGAAGCACTCTATCTGTCAAATCTAGAGCATTAGCAATGCCAATCAATAATAATTTAGATTTTGATATAGAAGGCCATTCGAATATCGAATATAACACAGATTGGTTTCTACTTTCTAATTGATCTATTTCGTCTAGAACTAGTAAGATCATTTTGTGTTTAGAAATGAGATATTTCTCAATTATTTGTTTGTTATTCCTTCCTTTACTTTTGATATTTAATTCGCTAATTATTCTACCATAAATAGTTGCTGCTGATTTCATAGTTGTACAGTTGACATAAACCACATTGAATTTTTCTTTGAATTCTGGCATTAACATAATTTTGGAAAGACTAGCAGTTTTTCCAGTTCCTGGAGGACCAGAAACATATAGGGAAGCAGAAGTTCCAGCTGTCAAATGTTCTCTTATAAATTCTTCAAGCTCTGTTAGCTCCTTTTCTCTACCAGTCAGGTGTTCTGGAACTGAACTGTGCAGTGCTTTGCGTGCACAGTGATATTTGTTCTCTGATGGGAATAAACATTTTGGAGATAATTTGTCATCCAGACCTTCCAAATTTAATTTATTCAATAAAGTTGAAGGTGATAAATTAGTGGATGTCTGACTGAATGTTTTTCGTTGCTTAGGTGGAGTTGATCCATGTTCATCTACACACAGTTTAACGCATGAATACATTTGAATAATCACAACTGGAATTTATGTAAATAATATAAATTTTTACCTTCGGATTCGCTCAATTTTCTCGTCGATCTTGGAGTTCTGACAATGGTATTCCTGCCTTTTTTTGCTGTTTTATTAGTTTCTTTAATAGTGTTTTCTACATCAGAATCAGAATCACTTTCACTGCTACTTAATGTTACTAATTTTTTTACCGTAGGTGTATATTTACTCGGCGTATTTGTAACAGTTGCATTTATAAAGTCTTGATCGATGACTTTCGATTTGTTGCCGTAAAATGAAGGTTTTTTCTTAACAGGAAAAGATAAAGTTGATTGAATACTCGTCATTTTATCACTGAGGAATCCAATAAACGAAAATCGAATATGTGTACTACAACGGTTCTAACTCAATAAATTTCACGGAAAAGTTAATTTGGCAGTTTTTTAACGTAATCACATTAACCTGCCAGGCTGTTCGCGCTCAAAATATAACTTTACGATTTTGATTTATTATTTTTGTTAATTCCAACAAAAAATTACTCGAACAACACAGTAATGTTTTCGTTTTCTTCTTTTTCTATTAGTAAAATATTTTCAAAAAAAATATTACTTCTACTAAATCTTTTTCTCGGATTAAAATCGTTGAACGTGCGAACAAATGTAAACGTCACTTTGAGCGGGAAGATATGTTTCTGATGACTGTGGTAAGCTCTTTAAAAACGCGGGAATTGCGTAAATATGGAAGTCAAATAACAACGACAATCGCGGGAAAAATCAAGATTCAAATTTTCATTGTAAAATTTAATTTATTTAAATAAAATAAAAATTTATTAGAAAGTAAAGAAATAAAATAATTCATAAAAAAAATGAAAAAATGGTTAGTTTAATTCTATTTTTTCAAATATGAGGGTAAAATCGACATTATTTAGTAGTTGTGTTGATATTTGTGTATATACACTACTTATTTTCATTTTTCGCCAAAAGAGGCGTAGTGAACGCACCAACGCCATCTTTTCAAGTGGATTTCCGGCTGCTGAGGCGAAGCTGCTGACTGCCTCGTCCATATTGGTTTCAGACGTTGAAGGAACGTGCACGGTCTGTTAGCTGACCGTAATCGGGAAATTCTAGATTCATCTAGGTTTCTCTACCTTCAATCATGAGGGCAAAGGTAAATTTTAAACATTAATAAACATCTTTTAATATTATTTTTCTACATTTTCAACATTTTCTTATTTTAATTATTTTGAAAAGTATTCTTTCAAAATTGTTGCGTCTTCTACCTTTTTTTTTTATGTGTGTCCAAACATTAAAGAGCAACAAAATGATAGTTATTTTGTTGTTTTTTGTTACAATGTTTGCTTTTTCACTGCATGATCATATTTTATTTATCATTAATTAACAAATTTATTTGATTTTCTTAGTGGCGTAAGAAGCGTATGCGCAGGCTAAAGCGTAAAAGGAGGAAGATGCGTGCAAGGTCCAAATAAACTATCTTAAATTCTCTTGTAAGTATTGTTTGTACTTTTTCTATTTTATGCTTACTTTCGACGTTAAATTTTTTATAAATTTTCGTGATTAGTTTAAAGCCATTTGTATGAAAGTTGTAATTCGAGTTATTGATTCGGCGTGGGTATCCAATCGACACGTGTTTCGTTTCTTAGACAAGCGGTACCATTTTTTTCTAAGTTTTCTTCTTTAATTTAATGTAAAAAGTGTACAGTGTATCTTTCTAAAATAATTTTTAATTTTTTTTTTTTTGATACAATAAGTTTATTTGAAATCATTGCCATTCAACAATCCAATATATTATCATACTTTTATTCACTAACTGGTATTATGTTTTGTTTATTGTAATTTCGGAATTATGTTTAGGCTATGTAAAAATTGTAGTACATAGATAATTCATAGCGTATAAAGTTTAACAGTAAATGGATTCTTACTTAGTGCTAGATGAATGATTGAATTGTAATTTTTCACTTTCTGTTGTAGCTGTGAATATACTTCATTTCCATCAGTAATCCAGTTTTCAATGAAAAATATGGGTCAATGGACATCTGACTACCAAGATTACCAGCATGTATTACAGAGAGATAAAGCAACTGTTTTATATGATTATACAACTTGTTTAGGGCAATAAAATGGCTATTCAAGTGAAGCTAATGAGTTTTCAGTTATTCACCCCGACATCCTTATATATTTGAAAATCGATTAATAGTTCACTTTAAGTATCAACTTTTCCTTCAATGATTGTGATAAATGTAGATTAACTAATAATACATAGCGAAATTGCATAGAATAGTTTAATTATTAATCATCTGTTTTGCTTAAGCATATAAGTTTGGTGGAGGACATTGAGCTATAGTCAGTTAATTTTATAGATCGACATATTTGAAAGTTCATTTTAGTTTTATCAATGGAACCTGACTAGTTCATTTTAAATATAAATACATAATATTATTTTTGTTTTATAATGATAAATTATGGAATATGGACTAAATATTTTGATCTAATAGCGCATTTTTCATTAGCAATAATTCTATTTTAAAATGATATGAGCAGAGTTATTTAAGTTTAACACAGATCGTTATTATGCGTGATGTAGCGGATCACAGAAACAAATATCATTTTTTCAGAAAAGCGGAAAACTCACTGCGAGAGTAAACTGCAACATAAAACATTAATGGATCTTGCTGCAGTTATACGAATATCACTTCAACATATATATACACATATATTTTTCTTAGGTACCCTCGATATAATAAATTCAAGCAACGTTGAACAGAACTTATTGTATAAATTCATTTGGTCGCACTGCCGTTATATTACGAGAATGTATGGTCATTTTCTTCGTCGGTATTCTTCTTTAGTATATTTTATATTATTACAATGTTGAATATCGCTTGGATTTATAATCTTTTCACTCGCTATAAAGTTTTAGGAGAGTATCACTTCGAGTTCGATAATCCAAAATCCAGTTTATTCGTTCACAGCAAACGTTGAACTGAATAACGAGTGATGTTGATTTCGATCTTAACGATAACTTATAATTTATGAAGCAAAAAGATTCTCTACTCATCCTTGATGGCCTGAAATAAAAAAAAATTATTAATATTTCGTAGAACACATAATTTCAAAAATTTTGATATACACACCTACATATATTAAAGCATTTTGCGTACAACAGATAAAGATAGCAATTTGGGACTAAAAATTTTGTTATCCATATTTTGTCTGTTACGTTTCTATGTTACTTTTAAATTCCATGCGAGATTATACACAATTTAACATACAATCAAAAATGTTATCTGTTGTGTACATAAATTGTGTGTTGCTGATATTTTCATTCGTTTCACGATTTTCTACTGTCGGCCAGAGTTTTCCGAACCTCTTGCATCTTTATTAGCATCTACAAATTCTCTTTGATGATCATTGGAGTTCCTATCCTTGTAATCGCGTCGATTATTATATCGGTGATCCTGATCTCTGCGATCTCTATGTGACATTTGTCCTCTGTATTTGCGATTATTGCCATCGCGATGATTATTATGATATCCTCGTCCGCGGTAAAACTGCGGTTCGTATCCAGGATTATCGGACTTGGCACTATGAAGCTGCGGCAAAACCGTGTTACTCGCATCAATATCTTCTTGCTTCTCGTAACGGCTTTTACCGTTTTTATGATGATCTGAGCTGCTATGAGAAATCAAAATTGTTTTAAATTATAATTGTTATGTTGATTGACCAATAACAGAATCACACCTCACTAATCTCCGGTGCCAGTAACTCTGAGTTTGCAAGGGAGGAAATTTGTTTGCTGTGGACTCGAATCCTGTAGTGGATGGTACTCCGCGGTAGTAACTGCTGTTACCATCCCGTGAACGACCTCCTCTACTATGATTACCGGAATTTGAGGAACTGGCTTTCAGATTTGATATTTTCATCTGTTGTTCCATATTCTCTTTGTGCAATTGTTTGACCATCGCTTCCGCGTCTTCCAAACGAGTTACAAGCTCTGCTTGCTTATCCATTGGTATTCCCACTTGAATTTCCACATCCACGGTCTTTGGTTTTGATTCCTCTGTTGTATTAAGTTGTCTGCGAGAGATAAAATTGAACCCATTAATTTAGTCAGAAATTCCAATTTATAATTTACTAACTTTTTCTGTTGCTCTACAATATCTGTCAATTGTTGATTGTGCGATTTGGCTTGCTGTAATGACACTTTTATGTCTTCCAAATCTTTCTCCAAAAGCTCAACCTGGAGAGGCGTAACATTTACACAAACTGGGCTACCCTGCTGTTTTAGGAATTAAATCAATTGGAAATTGTAAAGGTTCTAATTATACAAGGATTCTACGAGCTTAGTGTATTTTTTTTTATACCTTTGGTTTAGCAAACCCACATCCATTGTCTTCAGGAGAAGAAGGGCTATTGGATGCGCAAGTTTCTTTTGTGAAAACTAGTTGAAACTGTAAATCTGTAAAAGAAAAGAAGGGTAATCATTATTATTCTGAAAAACTGGTATTCAACATTTTATACCTCTATTTCTTTGTCGTAGTATCTCCACTTCTTGATGTAAGGCAGCTAAAGTTATTTTGTGCTGGTCTTGCAAGAATTTCATATTTTGTTCAAGTTGAGTCATTCTGTCAACCGTTGTGTTTTGTTGTCTCACTTGTATCAAGCCATCCTTTCTTCCAGCTAATGGTACCATCTCGGTGGGAGATTTCCCACCCTAAATAAGTACCAAAATATTGTTATTTAAGGTAAGTGTTAACAGAAATAAAAAATGATTTATACCAACTTGAGCAAATGGCACTGCTGGTAACTTGACGAGAACTTTGGATGTCATTCTCTCTTATAGTTATATTTATCCTATATATACATATACTTTGTGTTAAAATATCTAAATATATAGTTTAATATTATTTAATGACACAAACTTGCACTATACAAATAAATGCTTATTTTGTACCTCAACTATAATATAAGTAATAAAATGACCTGAAACAACAATTTCATATGAGTAACTTGTTCAAATCAATAAATCACATTAAAAACTAAAAAACTTCCTTAAATTTATGTAAAATATTTAAACTTGTAACAATTATCGATCCTTTTTCGTTTCCGATGAGTAATGGGAGGTCGGTCTGTTGTTTTTTAACGATGATTATAATTCATAAATGAAGTATGACAGTAAAAAGAATACACTCGCTAATGCGCCGAAAGTTAATGTTTTTCATACGATAAAGAAAAAAACAATATCTACCTTAACATTCAACAGCTTCATCTATTTTACAACTAAAAGGCGGCTCTAATAAATCATGACGTTTACGCTATATATTTACGAAAAAAAATCGCACTTATAGTCATCGATGTAACAAGATGATCGATAAGCAAAATATGGAATATCACAATTAAGAAAAATTATTTAATGTACACCTAACAAGTATAATCCAAGGCTACCTTTACCAGATTTTATTTGAACTCTCTGAGACACTGTCGGGAGTTGTTCGTCGGAACCAAGCTGAGATACTCCAACTAGAAAAGCGGTCGATCCGCGCAGTCGTGAGACTCTTGTATTCGTTTTTTACAAATTAATGATAAATTAAACCATCTCGATGTAAAGAGCTCGTACGTCCTCGGATGCGCAATTTCGGTTATACGCAACGTTCCAAAAAGGATAAGGAAATAAGGAGATAAATATTGCTAAACAATGAAATCCAATTTCTCGTTCTCCGTTATCAAATTTCCCGCCAGTCATCACAGGGGTTGATTTTACACACGTATCCACCCCTGTCGGTTGTTCGACGACCCTTGACGGCTTGGTCGGAATATCCTAACCATACCCGGTCGAATATTGATCTACCGCCGAGTCTCACTTTGCCGCTCGTTCGAGTTTTCCACCATCGAGACACGGAATCGATCGTTTTGACAAGGAAGAGAAAATAAGAAAAAAAAAACATCTTTTCGACAAGGAGTTTCAAACTTCACAATACAGTCATGCTGCAGTTGTGTAAATCTGCTTGTTCGATTTTTCTCAAACTGGGACCGTTTGAATTATCGATTTTTAAAACGATCTTCGTTAGTCGATTTTTTTATCAATCGTTCTGACAGAAAATTGACATTTTGTTGGCGCGTTGTTGACACGCGCGTTCATACTAAATACTGAAAAGTACTCGAACTTATTTTCAATTTTGACACAAATGTCAAAACGTGCCAACTGACGCACAAAAAGATTACTTACCTCCTTTCGAAATGTCATTCCCAGCGAAATCACCGTTAGATTGTTATTATACTAACAAAGGCAAAAATCTTTCGGTTCCTGAAAATGAAAATGACAATTTCAAATTCAAGGTATATTGTCTATCCAATTTCAATGTTATCAGTTTTCTTTAAGTATGTTTGTTTCTTTCCTTAGTATGTACCTGGTAATCAACTAAAATGTATTGTGGATGATGTTAAGAGGAAAAGATTAAAAAACAAAGAAGACAGTAAGTGGCAACTATTTGTAAAAGAGTATAAATCGAAAATGAATACAAAAAAAGATACTATATTAGGAAATCCAAGCTCAAGAGCTACCTTGAATGAAAAATTAAAAGTCAAAAGTAGATCACAGCAGTTACCTGATCAATTTGAAGATGTTGCTAACAAAATAGATGAAATTTATGACTGTGATAATAATCAATTTCAAGTATGTAAAATATACATATGATACCATAACTTATAGTAATTAATAGTTTGTCGTTCGCTATAATTAAAATAATAGATATATACTTTAATTTTATATTTTTATTTTCAGGATACAGAAGATAAAGAAGTTGAATGCACTAATCTATCTCTGGGAAATGGTTTTAGTAGCAGTGAAACTGATTGCGATTTTGATGATGATATTCAAAATGAAAAAAATTACCGTTCAAATTGTGATGTTGGTGTACATAGAGATCATCAAGATGAAACATATGTGAGACCAGATCCACAGTCCACTTATAAAATTGTAGGACTACGAGGAAAAGTCTTAGAGGCTTTGGATGAAATCTCCAACAACTTAGACAAAATCCCAATACCAGATGGTGAAAATGATTTAAAAAGAAGACAGCAAAGAGGCTCGGAATTTGCTATTAGATTTTCAAGGAATTATTTGTATGATTTGAATCGATGTATTACTCAGATTCAAAAACATTTATACATAGTAACCTCATCTGGCCATATAGAACCAAGCAGAAGAGTTATTTTATTTCATATGCATCTAATAGAGCAAAAATTAGTGGCTGCTTATCAATTACTGTTACATGCTTTAGCTGCCTACGCTAAACATATTCCATCTTCTTCGCATAAAGGACATTGGGAAAAACTGAAAGAAGTGCTGCATATTACACTCAACCTAAGCAATATTTGCAATAAAATTAAAATTGGAGAAAGCTATTTTGGTTCTGGTGATTCTAATACATCTCCTTTGGTAATTTAATGACTTATTTATATTAATGACATGGCTACTTCTATAAGTAGCTAGCTTTGCTTAACAAGTTGTTTGATTTCAGGAAAATGAAATGCATAGTAGATGTAGAAGCATTCTAAATAAGTTAGAAACAAACTTAAGTAATGAATGCATAACACCAATAGACAATCCAAATGTGCCATTAGACAGTAGTAAGAAGTTATCAAATTGTAGATCAGCACCAATTCGTTATAAAATGTACAACTCTGAGATACCCATATCTTTCTCTCATCATTACAAACTTGCATCTCGTAAATTATTTCAATATAATTTAAAAATATTTTGTGTATATTTTGTTTTAAATATATAAATTTTAGGTGGCTTTAAAAAGAACCGATCAAAACAGAATGTAATGAATTCTAATGTAGTTTCTAGTGATTGTCACATAGTCAATGGTTGCTGTAACATAACTAGAAAAAAATCAAATAGTAGTCAGCAGGGAAGGAAATATGCAAGCTCAAGAAGAAGAGATGTTAAAACTGTGATGGCAACAATGACTCATTCTGATGTAATGTTTGAATTTACTTAATGTTATAAAATAAGAAAATTTATTAAATTAAGAAAGAAATATTTTAACTTGGCAGGAAAGCAGTATAGATTTGAATGATGAAATAGATAGAACAAATAAACCGACAAAAAAAATTAGTAAATTTACCAGTCATAATAAGTATAGAAGAGAATCTTACTCAGATAGCAAAATTATTGATACCGAAAAAAATATGGCGAGTAGGAAAGCTCAAATGACAGAAGAAGATTTACTAAATTTAATACCCATGATCGCTGATTTATTGTCTCGTATAGAGAATAAGGTACTTTTGAAAATAAGATTTCGGTTGGTATAAAACTTTATTAATAATTAGGTTTCAAATTCATATATAATGTACTTCCAGAAAATAAATGATTCGGATAACTCATATTCATCCTCAATCGAGAAAATATTGCAAATTTCCAGTAAGTATAAAACAGCAAGAAATTCGAAAATTGGCCATTCAGCTGAGTCTGCTCGAATACCTCCTGATTCCATTTTGAGCGAATCTATGATATCATCAATGGAGAGGTATACTATCAACTACATCGCATCGTATTTTTGTGTATCAAAAAGTAATTCTGTATACATTACAGTGCATGTAAATTTAACGGCGAAATGAATAATATGCAATTAATTTGCATATCTTCCGAAGACACGAAAAAAGATAGTAAATATTGCGACGTATCTTGTCAAGCTAACAATGACGTTAATCTCGTAAATCGAACTTTGGACAATTCTGGCAGAAAGAGTGCAATTATACCACGTAAAAATGGATTAGTGCAATTGGAAGTTCAGGAAGACGTATTATCATCGTTCTTAAAATATCGTCAAGAATATCAAGATCATTGTCAAACAAATTCGATGTATAGCAGCAACTCACAGAATAAGCCCTGGGAAATTGTATCATGGTAAGAATTAATAGAAATTTCATTAAAAATTAAAAGAATTTATTAATTTATTAATATATAAATATAAAATATTATTAATTTATCTGGTGAATAACAGGATCTCTGACAAACTCATAGACGAGCTCATCGTGGATATTGCCGGCGAACTTCAAATGAACGAAGTACTTCAAAAGTTATTCGAGTTAGAATTTCGAGAATGCTAGTAACAATACTTTCGTCAATGAAATTTAGAATTTATATTTACAAGTACAGGTCAATGTATTAAAATTTTTAATAATTTATACTGCCTATAATTTTCATATAGAAATTATACGTTTTATATAATTTATAATCTGACTAAAATTAAATCTATTTTATTTACATACCCTTCATATAATTTAAAATTATAATTTATATTGAACTTCGTCAGTTATGGAAAAATGAAAACTTAAAAACTTAAAAAACTTAGATTTTACTTTTTTGCCCACTTTAATTTTCGAACCCACTTCGCGTTGGCAATCACGAACGCGGATGTATCCATTGGTTCGATGATTTTACCTAAGGGGGTTCTCACCGCGGGTAGAGTCAACTTGCTAAAGGATTTTTCGGGAACGAATTCTCTTCTAATCGGAGCCCTAATACTAGCTTCGAAATCTGCTACACTAGTGAACGGATATGGCAAACTTTTTAAAATATGTTTCTTGATTGCGGTGTTACCGCCTTCGAAAATGATCGCCTGGCCTTTGTTTTCGTCCCTTCGAGGTGCGTCTTTGGTCAATTTGGTGATGAATAGTCTGTTCTTACGTTTCGGATTCTTAACGTTCTTCCCATACTAGGAACTCCAGCCTGGCAAACCATTATTCAAATCTTCTGGTTGAGATTTTTTCGTTCATGGATCGTTTCTACAACCCATGATGTTGTAGCAGTTGCCACATTATTGCTCTCTTTTTTCTGTGAAATATAAAATATTTAAACAGTATAAAATAGATAAATAAACATTTTCATCAATACTATCGATTAATAGCTCACATTTTTATTGTATTTGGCTCTATTTTCTTTCTCTTCTCTCCTTTGCGCGGGGCCCGCGAAGCGGGCACCATCGCGCCCTGCGACCCAGTCGTGCGGCGCGGGCCCGCGTAGGAGGCCGCGTAGTATGGAAAGAAAATTGAGAATGTAAAGCATAAGAACAGACAGTTCATTACCAAATTTACCAAAGACGCACCTCGAAGGGACGAAAACAAAGGCCAGGTGATCATTTTCGAAGGCGGTAACACCGCAATCAAGAAACATCTTGTAAAATGTTTGCCATATCTGTTCACTAGTGTAGCAGATTTCGAAGCCAGTATTAGGGCTCCGATTGGAAGGGAATTCGTTCCCGAAAAATCCTTTAGCAAGTTTACTCCACCCGCGGTGAGAATCCCCTTAGGTAAAATCATCGAACCAATGGATGCATCCGTGTTCGTGAATGCCAACCCGAAGTGGGTTCGAAAATCAAAGTGGGCAAAAAAGTGAAATCTAACTTTTAAGTTTTCATCTTTTTATAAATTACAAAGTTTAATGTAAATGTAAATAATAAAATTGTACGAAGGATATGGAAATAAAAATTTTTTTATATAATCTATAATACAGATCATAACATACGAATAATTATTATTACTTTAAAACTCAGCAACAACTGGCCTGGAAACTTCGTTTGATTGATATATGTGGAAATTGCAATTGCCATTCTCTTACTTTGCTTTCTTTGATACCCTCACAAAAACTTAAGTCTACCATTTGTAATTTTGTGCATGAAGTAAAAATACGATAAAAAATATCAGGTGTGAGAGAGCGAGCGCCAAGTAAATCTAGTTGTACTAGATTTTTACATTTCAATAGCGGTTCTAAATCGCGATCTGACAGTCCTCTAATTGCCGCTAAAAATACTTTTTCTAATAACTGACACGAACTCAGTAGGATTATCAAAGAATCGCTCGGTATTCCCATTCTTATGCTGAAAAAATCATAGTGTTATTTTAGCAATCCCATTTATATAAGTTAATCAATGTAAGAATAAGTAACTTACCACCAACCAAGATCAATTTCTCGTAGATTAGTGCAATTAGCGAGTGCTTTTACTCCACGTGGTGTTAAAGTAGGAGCTTTCCAAAAATCCACGCTTTCTAAGTAAAAGCAGTTTCTACCTAATTCAATTGCGACTTCGTCCATATTGACCATATCGTGTGTTCCTGCTACATTCAAATGTCTCAAACCAGAATTGTTTCTGATTATTGCACACAATGAAGAAGTTTCAATAAGTGTCCTGTAAAATTCCACATGTTCCAATGATTTTAAGTACTTCAAATGCGCGAACCCATTCCTTGTAATTTTGAGGCAACACCGTAGGCACAATTCTGATAAATTAAATTGCAATTAATTTAAATAAAATAAATTTCACTGTTGAATGAATCGAAAATCAAGTTTTGAAATACGTACCTCGTAATTTTCTGCAAATGTTCCCAATTTCAATGATCACAGCATTATTAATAAATTGACAGCAGTTTAGGCGCAAATGCGTTAAATTCGAGCCACAAACTCTCAAAAAATGTATAACATCATCTGGTCTGAGTTTATCATAACTCCCAACCCAAGAGAAATCAACACGTTGTAGATATGTGCAACGTGGTATAAGTGATTTTAACGCGGGTGTATCCAGACAATGCCAATATGGTTTTAAATTTAAATTTGTATAGAGCAATGCATCACGCGCAATGTTATTGAAATACTTGTTGACTCCACATAAACGACACAATGATGCCAAATCGAGGTAGCCCAAAATTTTTAAAACAGTTTCATCCTTCAATGAGAAAATTTATCAATTTATAAATACAATATGTGACTTTTTGACTAGATTTAATATTAAAAAGCGCTATAAAAGTCTCACGGGTAGAATGGAGAAGTATCCATTAGTATCCTCCTCAACTTCCTCGATAAAATCTTCTAATTCTTTGAGATCCATAATATTATTTGGCAATAATTGAGATGACAACAGTCGTATTTCGTTTGTAAGCCGTGGGAAGTCTTCTTGCAAAAATTGCTGCAAACTGTTAAAGGCTTCCTCAATGGGTGGAATACAATGGCAGTAAAGGCCCAATTTACCAATTAATTTTCCTTTTGGAACATGGCCAATTATTTCGCTATAATGAAAATTGAAAATTTGTTGAAATTCTTATACATAGTAGAGATAAAATGATAATACCTTTTATAAATTCTGCAATACTTGTCTAGTTTCTTTTTCAACACTGTTATATCTTCATTCACCTTGGAATAGTTAGGCGTTAAATTATGTACATCATTATTATTACAATTCAAACAGGCCAATTCTTGTAATACATTACTAATACTTTGATTATAAAACCCATCAAATGGGATGATCAGTTCTGAAGTTCCAATAAGTAAAACTGCATCTATGGCTGTGTAGTACTCAAGTAAACTATGATTAAATTCCAATCTCAAAAGTTTTGTCTTGAAATCACAAAGCTGTAATGGCGGAGAAAATATTCTCGATTTATGAGGCACATTTTGTGGTGGTCCTTTCCATAATTGAAACCATTGGCAATTAGAATCTTGAGCCCAAATAGCAACAACACTTCCAGGGTTATAGGTTTCAAAAATGGATACTCTAATGGGGTAAACTTCTCTATGATATTCAATATCTGCACAAAATTGAAGAAATTAATAAAATCTCAATTGAGTGAGTAAATTAGCATAAAATACCTATATAATCATGACTAACAACACTGCCATTATTTTGTGGCATATAATCAGATAATCTCGAAGGAGCTTTGTCCCACCATTTTCCATATGTTCTCTAGAATAGAATCATAATTGATTACGAATTAGCTATTTTTTACTTCATACTGGTACAAGACATACCATAACAAAAGATTGTGGAAAGTCTCCATAATCTGGAAATTTTCTTGGATTTCCAGCAATGTTGTACGCAGTATATGAAATGCTGATATCACTTCCATATTGCGAACTGAAGTCACGTATGTCTTGCACATACTGCTCGATGAAAGTAACATATTCAGTTTTATTTTTATTTCTATTTGAACCTATACAAACAATGTCGTTGCACAACATTGGAGTTTCTTTGTTTATACTGTCTCATATCATGAGCATTCAATAATTAAGTAATAGCTACTTAAATAAAATTTTTATATTAAAATTTTACACAATGTGTAAACATTAAAAAGATTCGTGTACTCAAACTAGAGTACCAAATTGTGAATATCATACACCTTCAAAAATGACACTTTGATTTTGGATAAACACAAACATCAAATGAATTGGCAGAATTATTCTCGATTTTCCATCATTTTCACTTGTCAGAACTAAGTTCGATAACCACTTATTCATGAGAAATAAAAAGGGTAACAGTTATACTACTACAGAGGCTACTAAACAAATACAAACTTATTTAATGCTATTTCTTTTAAACTTGTCAAGTAAATGAACAATACAATTACACAAACAACGTCACGTGACCTGAAGATCGCGGAAAGCGCCATCTTCAAATTTTACTTAAAACTATATATTGCGCTTGTTATCGACTGAGTTTTTGAATGAAATAAATTTTAAACTTTTTAGAACAAGAAATTTTTTTAATAAGAAAATCTGCTATTATATACATAATTAAATATATATAAATTATTTATTTGAATGGAACCTTGGGTATAATTCTAAATTTGATCGTTTCAAAACGTGTAGTAAATTTGTTATCAATTATAAAAGTCTTTTATTTTAGTTGACACTGAACTTACAAGGCGGTTTCACTTGATTATCCTTTTCTGTCGCTTTATAAAAAGAAGAGAAATTATACAAACACCACAAATGCTCTCCACACATGCGAAAATGCGTGTTCAAGTATAATGGATGTACCTTGAAAAATTTGTTGTTCCACTTTTATCTCCTTTATAAAATTCTCTTGAACATCACAGTAAAAATATTCAGATACTATTTATATATGACTGGCTATTATGTATGAAGACGAAGTATAACGGCAGCATGAATACTGTTCTAGATGTCAATAGAAATCTTGTAAGGTCACTAAACATATCCATTAAGCTCTCGTCCGAAAATAAATCACAAAAATCTCTCGGTAGACGGTTATCAGGGTAACTAAGCGGTGAAATAATGATAGCAAAAAAATCATTCTATATTAAACCATATCTCGTATTAGAATTCTGTGTAAAGAATTCATGACAATTTAACGATTTCACAAAAAAGCTAGTTTCGATTTAGCTCGATACAAACAAAATAATAATAATAATTATATACGATTCAAAAAAAAACGATTATTATATTTCATCTCCGATATATTACGTATTAAAAACACTATAAAAGCGCGAATCAGAACGTTCTGTTTTTCCCGCGTTTGCGTATGATTGAACATAAGAGACGTATCTTTTCGACATATGTAAATACAATATAATCGCTGTTACAATCCGTTAGATATTAGTGTCATTGTATTACAATATAATATGATAATAAGAATACATCTAGCCTAATCGGTATCTTAAAGATTGAAAATGATCCGCTGATCTACGTTCATTTATATAATAAGATGGTTTCTTGCTTTGTAATATTTTTTCTTTTTGAAGAAATATAGGCAAATATGATTGTTCCATAAAATAGCGATGCATCATTTTTGGAATCCTTAGTGTTCCTATTATAGTCTTACGTTATTCTAGAAAAAAAGAAAAAGAATTGCTGCAATGCATGTTTTTTTCAACTTTGCTTGTACAGGACTTTACACTCTTGTGTATTCGTATCTGTGCTGACCCCTATTTCTAACCCATTCCATAATTTTCAACATTCCTCTTTACATTCCTACTATAAATTATTTGTATTAATAAAAAAAAAAGAAAAACAAACAAACAAATTTAGAGAGAAAATATATATACAAATATATATTTTTCCGTGTGCGTCCCTTGTTTTAAACTTTAACATTGACCCTCTAGCGATCGCGTTCAGTTTACTTCTCTTTTACATCAATTTTCAAGTTACAATGTACATGCATGATTTTAAAATTGCAATCTTCAACAAGTCGATATTACGTACAAGCACGCGCACGTCTTTCGGCCTATTATATTCAAGGAACTTGGCGAAGGGGATTCGTCTAAAGAAAATCATGTCGAAGTTTGCAAATTTTTAATAAATTTATTTTAAAATGGCGACTTGTGTGTATTCCTTTCCTTTTTCGTGAGAACTTGGCACGAATCCGAACATTTTTTTTCAGTCTGTGATACGGTACGCGACCCCTAGAGGGCGGGTTGTAATTCACTACATTGATAAATACAATCGTGTATCGAAACTGTAAAATAATTAAGATCGAGGAGATAGCTTTTCCCTTTTTTTTTAATTTTCAAATTCCGAAGCATAATTCATAGACGTTAATAAAATACAATTAAATAGTCATAATAATATTATACACTGTGGGTTATTCACATGTAAAAAGTATACTGTACCGAAAAATTTTTTTCTTCAAGTTTTTCTTTTTTTGTCAAAAAGTATTACGACAAGTTACACTGGAATATCTTATCATGTAGTTTTTCAACTGCAAACTTGTTTCTTTGTTTTCTTTTTTTTTATTATATAAAATAATTAAAATTAAAGATGTTATTATGTTAGATTCCGCTAGGGGTCTCCAGCTTTAAAGACTAGCTTCGTTGCAGCTAGTTCGTAGCAATTCCATAGATGCGCCCGATGAACGGGCATACTAGGCATCACCACTTTACAGAAGCCTACACCTTCCCTTCTTCTTCTTCTTTACCTGTAAATTGAGCGAATTTATTAATAAGAGTAAAGTTAATACCAACTAACACAAATCGAGTGAGTCAAACTTACTTGTAATGCGGCTCTTGTTGCGGTTTCGAAAACCTCTCTAACACCTTCCTTGCTTTTAGCAGAACACTCGAGATAAGCAAACGCGTTAATTTTCTCGGCCATAGTTCTACCCTCTTCTGGCTTGACTGGCTCTTGTTTCATTTTACCGAGTTCCTTAATCGTATTTGGATCATTGCGCAAGTCTTTCTTGTTGCCGACAAGTATGATCGGTACATTTGGGCAGAAGTGCTTCACCTCGGGTGTCCACTTCTCGGGAATGTTCTCCAAGGAATCTGGACTGTCGATAGAGAAGCACATCAGAATGACATCTGTGTCGGGGTATGACAGCGGGCGCAACCTGTCATAATCCTCTTGTCCAGCTGTATCCCAAAGGGCTAGTTCCACCTGTGAAAAAAATAATACGAAACGAATAAATAAATCGGGATTGAAGTTGTAAATTCATTGAATATTTAAAAATGTATAGAAAATTTTACCTGTTTGCTATCGACTTCAATATCGGCGACATAATTCTCGAATACGGTTGGTACATATACTTCGGGAAATTGATCTTTACTGAAGACTATAAGTAAGCAGGTTTTACCGCACGCGCCATCCCCCACGATGACAAGTTTTTTTCTAATCGCTGCCATGAATCCTGAAAACGAATATTATTTATAGGTGAACGGGGAAATATTTAAATCGTTATCGTAGTAATCCTTTTCTTTTGTAAATTAACAGCTGATATATTTTCCTTTGAAATGCGATTCGTAATTTTTACGTTCTTTAAGAAAGCAATAACTGTTAATTTTTCAACTGTTATCCACGTTAATCACAAGTTTTGTCAATGTGATAGAGATTTTATGATTATAAATTAGGGTGAAAATAAAGAGCAACGAAAATATAATTTGCTGATTATTTCTTTGTGTGTAAGCGATGCATGTACATTCTAAATCACAGAACGAAAGAAGCATATCAAGAGCTTACACTTTTGTAGGAGATTCCTCATAAATTCTAAGAGATTATTTTATATTTTTACTCTAACTCTAATTCTAATAGAACCACAGCCTTCTACATTCTTTAATCCATAGTTGCAAGTTTCAAAATTTAATGTACTTACTACTAAATGTAAAAACTGAACAAGAAATCAAATTTTTTATTTTACAACTTACCCATAAAATTTTCATTTAAACAATATCTCACATAATAACCTTCATTATATCTAATCTAATTTAATTTTAAAATATCGCCATTAATAATATAGAAGATGCTTGCAAAAAATTTTTAAGCAAATTGACAAAGAACACAGACATACTATTATCACATTTCATAAACATTGTCACATAAATTGCATCTCCGTACATTATGAATTTCTGGTCAAATTACTGCCACCTTGAATGATCCAAATTATGATTTTGCGTTCACCAGTCCAAACAAATTGATGTTACTTGAGGAATACCCCTGAATTTTTATATATTTGTGTATGGTGCATGCAACATGATTTTACAGATGTGCATGAATTTGGCATCGAGAGAAAGAATATATTAGAAAATAAATTTCAATCAAACTGGATCCAATATCATTTGTATAGATGTTTCTATGAAAATTTGGGAAAACATAAATTAAATGCATTTAAATACATCCAAAAGCATTGTTCATAAATAAATCCAAAAAATGAATTAATGGAAAAAATATACAAATATAAAAAAAGCATTCTTCAGGATAGAGTTAGGAAAAAGTAAGGGGTAATCATTGAAATAGTGTAATTTGCATTACAATTCAACTTGAGTATAAAACAAACAACGAATTATATTCAAACCTCGTAGGAAATTGATAATTTTGCACAATAATATAAGTCACTATATTGAATCTTGATGTTAGCACAAATGCGTATCTCTAAAATTATGATAAATGAGACAGTGCCCTCTAGTTAGTTTGTTTAAACTTTCTATTTGACTTCTAAATTTGTCATTGTACTCTACATATGACATCACCGACAACATATTTGTCGCTCTAAGTTTTTTATCTACATAAATTCTATTTAGGAAGCGACCTACGAGGGCTGAAGTTTTATAGGATATTAACTGGGTCGTACCTGATCCAGGGTACCCCGTATCGTCTGGACCGAGGCACCGGCCCGCATTGCACCCCATGTTTTAAGTTTTTCTTTCAGCGTCTCTGTTTTAAGTGGACATTTTATATGTTAGAATGGATAGGAGATTGTGCGATTAATGCAAATACCACACAATACATAATTCATTCAATTAAATATATATGTATAATTATATTCATATATATATATATACTCATGGAAGTTCTGAGTTATAATATTACGATTACTACCTGAACTTAATAATGCATTCCTTAACTCTTTCCTTTGGAAACTTTTTAACATATACGAATTATTGATTTATGAAAGGAATCCCCAAATCAACATAGGAACTAAGTAGAGTTGACAATTTATCAATTAATGAGGCTGCATAAGAAATTCAAGTGACAAAAATATATATGAACTATGTTACTCAAAATATATTTAACATAGCTCTGCAATATGAAATACTACACAGATATTACACAAACACATTATCTATAGAAGGAAATTAAATCTGAATAAGTTTAACTGATTTTCAATAGTGCCCTACAAAGATGAAAAACACAGAAAAGGAACAGATAAAACATGAAAAAAAAATTTCGTCAAATCGCATGCACAAAACGAAAGCCTGAAACAAGTTAAAGAGCGTGAGAAGAGCAAAAATTTTCACCAGCATTCATTAACCTACGATCAAGTTAAAGTTTTAAAATAGGCGAAATTGATTGTGATATCATCGAGACGGTGTGATGTAGCACCGTGAAATCATCGTCAATTCACAATGAGACTCGGGACGACGAGACTCGTGTGACAATTTGGGCTTAACCTCTGCCTGACGTGACAATGTCAAAAAAAATAAAATAATCGCAATAAACCCATTCGAGATGAATTGAGGCGTCAATGAGAAAAAATAAGAATAAAGAAATGAAAGATGAAAGAGCAAAAGATCCGAAAGGGAGTTGAATCGGTTTCGAATGTGTCAAAAATGGTACGAACCTTTTGTTCGAATTTAGAAACTGTTATTATCGATAACGAACCTTGGAATTTTTTCCTTCAAAAACGTTCGATGATCACATCGATAGTAATCGATCTATCGACACTCCCGATACTATTTTATCGCACAGAAGGACGGAAAAATTGAAGAGAAAAAATTTTTTTTCTCCGAGCCGGAAGTGCATAGTTGTGTGTGAGTGTGGGGAATAAGAGGGGGAGGAAAAGGAACGCTTGTGCAGATGTGTATGTGTAAAGGGTGTGGTGGGGGAGAGGTTTGGCGGCGCTGGGGTTGCGACAGAATAGCGACGTTAAAGTACCCAAAAGAAGTAAAAATTGAACAATAAATGCTATAATATTTTCTTCACATGCAGAAATTATTTTTCTCATACGTCAATCGGTCGATGGAATCACTCGAAACGTAACACGGGTGGAAAAATTTATCCGAGCCATAATCGATGATAGACTCTCAAGACGCTGTTTTTATTTGTCAAAAAGATTAAGAAAGGCTATCGACTTGTACCGATTGTCCACAGCCGACGAAGAAACAGCAGCCCAGTCGTACGGAGATGCGGATTCGCAATTTATAAACTCATACCTCTCGTTTTTGCTCTTTCTCTCACACAACAGCACACTCACGCTCATACAGACATATCGCACATGTAACAAGGAAAAAATTTGTTCAACGCCAACTCACACAGTTATTTGTCACGAGTTAGAATAAAATGGTGGAACGAAAAAAAATAATAAATCGCGAAATCAAAGGTACACGTTCGCCGACGACGACGGCGACGACGACGACGTTCGTCAACCCCCTCTTTCCCCCTTGCTTACCCCCCTCTTCGCCACCTCCCCGTTTTGTCGTTCGGTTCGGTTTATTTTTTTTCGCTTCTTTTTTTCCAACACACACGTCACGTACCAGAACACAAACCACGCTTAATGCACCCACGCACAACAAATCACCGACTGTTATTCGCTTGAAAATTCCCTCTGTACGAACGTATTTACCTGTGAATTTCTCAAAATTTTGCGATTAGAAAGTTTTTCGAGAAAATGGCTGCTCTCCGGTGGCCACACCTCAATCTGTTGAGTGTATCCGCAATTGGGGGTTGGTGGTGGGGAGTTCGAGAGATATTCAGGGGCGTAGCCACTGAGACACTCCCTGACAACACCGGGAAAAATTTTTCTATTCGATAAAATTCATTAAGTTTACCATTCTAAGATATTTTGTCACATTGAGGAAAATAATTTTTTTTATGAAATTCACCGTAAGATTGTTGATATTCGTTTTTCAGTACTTGACTGTCGATAGGTTAATGATCACGAGAGGCTGCTACTGCTTTCGACTGGCGGAAAACCGGCGAATCATGCGCTTGTTCGCGTCACGGATTTCGAGACTTGAGAGAAGATTCTCTATCTCGCTTTATCATACTTTCTTTTTCTCTTTTCCTCATAAGAATCCGTGTGTATTTACGGTAGGATGACGAAAGGGTTGTAAAATGCGTTTCGATGATTATCGATCATTGACGACTTAATTTCATAAACGAATTCTTTTCATTCGCTGTTCTTTTTCCTCAACCGCATTTTATTTGTCAGACTTGCTTGGTTTTTAATGAGAGGTATGGCTTTAAACGGAATTCTGATATCATTTGACTATTTTTCTTCTATGCTTGAGGCCGGCACGCGAAAGCCAATGAGAGTCTCTGGATGTTCTTTCTCGACCAATAAAATTTTTCCAGGAATTAAACATGAAGTATCGTACCAATCATAATTATTGCTCTACATCTATATATTTTGCGTTACTCATGGTCGAAGACTCACGTTGGAATTGTAGCCGATTGTCTCAGAAAATTTGATCAATTTATTTATTTGATTTAACGAAAATCAATTTATATTTTTCTATTAGAAAAGTTTAAACAGGAAAAACAAAAACCGGCGAAATGTTCGGTCCAGGAAATGCACCGATTGTTGTTCTGAGTGAGTGGAAAATTCGATTTTCAATTATTTTGCGAATCGTCTTTACCGGATCATACATATCTTTATGATATTTATTTAATAATCATGCATGTATTAATTATCGCAGGTCAAAATACTAAACGTGACTCTGGCAGGAAAATACAAAAAGAAAATATACAAGCAGGAAAGGTAAGCAATTTACTAATCTTATTTAAGATGTCCTTTATGTTTGCCTTTTAAGGTATTCTTGCCACCGGCTCGCCTACATGGGTGGGGATTTTTAATATTTAATTTTTCAATTTTTCACATGACACTCACTTAGTTTGCCATTTTTGTATTACATTTCTTTCATTTATTGACATAATAATTTTTATCAAACAATTTTTTTTTTTGTTTGAAGGCTATTGCAGATGTGATTCGAACATGTTTGGGTCCACAAGCTATGTTAAAAATGTTGATGGATCCAATGGGTGGTATTGTTATGACAAATGATGGTAATGCCATCCTCCGTGAAATTACTGTCCAACATCCAGCTGGCAAATCAATGATTGAAATAGCCAGAACTCAGGATGAAGAAGTTGGCGATGGTACAACTTCTGTTATTGTTCTGGCTGGTGAAATCTTAGCTACTGCTGAGCCTTTCTTAGAACAAGGAATGCACCCTACAGTAATTATCAGAGCTTACAAGCAAGCTTTGGAAGACATGGTAACTATTCTCAACGATCAAGTCAGTGTGGAACTTGATACTAACGACAGAAGCAAACTTATTCAAGTTATCAATTCTTGCGTTGGTACCAAATTTATTGGCCGTTGGGCGGAATTGGCTTGCCAAATCGCTTTAGACGCTGTGTATACAGTATTAATGGAAGAAAATGGTAGACGTGAGATCGATATCAAAAGGTACGCCAAAGTAGAAAAAATTCCAGGTGGAACGATCGAAGATAGTTCTGTCCTTAAAGGTGTTATGATCAATAAAGATGTTACTCATCCAAAAATGAAACGTTTAATTAAAAATCCAAGAATTGTACTCTTGGACTGTCCATTGGAGTACAAAAAGGGTGAATCCCAAACCAATGTAGAAATAATGAAAGACACTGATTTCACCAGAATACTGGAACTTGAAGAAGAGCATGTCAAAAAATTGTGCGAAGATATAATCTTAGTAAAACCCGACGTTGTTATTACTGAGAAGGGTGTTTCTGATTTGGCTCAGCATTATCTCGTGAAAGCCGGTATTTCAGCTATCCGACGAGTTCGTAAGAGCGACATCAACAGAATCGCAAGAGCATGCGGTGCGACTGTTGTAAACCGTACCGAAGAACTCAAAGAAGAAGACGTTGGTACCGGTGCCGGTTTATTCGAAGTCAAGAAACTCGGCGACGAATATTTCTGTTTCATCACCGAGTGCAAGGAACCAAAAGCTTGTACAATCATGCTAAGAGGTGCCAGTAAAGACGTTCTTAACGAAACCGAAAGAAATTTACAGGATGCCCTTCACGTAGCTAGAAATCTTCTTCTTGAACCAAAATTAGTTCCTGGTAAATAGATTTATGAAAATGTATACATTTTCCAATTTTTATATTTATATCCAATTTTAACATTATTTTTATAGGTGGCGGTGCAGTTGAAATGGCAGTTTCACGATTGTTGAACGAGAAAGCTACAGCACTCGCAGGCGTCGAGCAATGGCCATACAAGGCTGTTGCTCAGGCCCTCGAGATCATTCCACGTACGCTTACACAGAACTGTGGCGCAAACACTATTCGTACCTTAACAGCACTTAGAGCCAAACATACTACTGAGGGTACCACCTGGGGTGTTGACGGCGAGACTGGCGAACTTGTTGATATGAAGGTACGCGGAATTTGGGAACCATTGAGTGTCAAACTCCAGACGTACAAAACCGCTATCGAGACGGCAATTTTACTATTGAGAATCGATGATATCGTTTCTGGAATTAAAAAGAAGAAGGATAATGACACGCCATCGGCGCAGGTCACCGAGGAATCAATGAGAGAATAGAAAATTATTTTTCTAAATCACAAAGGAAATTTTTTAAATCGCTTGTTTTTTCTCCGTCATTTTTCTTTCTTCATTCGCATCGCGTAAATATTGTATTAACGTAACTTACACCATACCTTGTAAACCGTACTTTATTTTTCACGAATTTAAAGGATACGTTATAATAAAATTTCCACTAAATAAATCTATTACTCTTATGAATTTTATCACCTTTCATTTTAGCCTACCATTTTGCGTCACTTGGTCAAGGTGAGGGCAATTAAATTGTCCATGTTATCAATTGTATTTGCGTAACTTAAACGATTAAACACCATTATTGAAGAGTTTAGTCATTTTTAGTCAACATCAATTACTGGTCGGCAAAAATAGTATCAGTGGTAGTATCGGCAAAGAATACATCGGAAACGAATTGGTATGTTCTTTTTATAATCGTATTCTTTTTGCTAATTTCCGGTCATAATTTAAGTAGCACAAAAGGTTTACGTATTTAAAAATTCCATCGTATACTCCGATATTTACCAGGTTTAGTTGTTACGACGGCATTTTCTAGATAAACAAAATCTCGGAACACCGCAGACCACAGATCACGCATATCTTTTTCCGCTGTTGTAACATAAATTTGTTATAAATAAGTTACAACATTGCATAGTATTGATCGACTCGAATTCCTATGGTGGATTAGGTGCGATTTCCGAGTTTAGCATAGAGGTAAAACAACATGAGGTAAAAATGTAATATTTGGAGAACAAAACATTTGTTTCGTTGTGTAATACATATTGTGGTAAGAAATAGAGTAAATCATGAATAAACGGGAACGTAAACATGCGAATATATTTTGCGTGATGGCGTTTTCCCCAAGTATCGTGTGAAAAGGTGTATTGTATCGATTGATGTGTGCGTAACGCGTGTGAAGGTAGTCGCGCGTGCGTCTATGAGTTGTGTGTATGAGTGCGTTCCAGCGGTCGCGAATCGCGACCGAATAGCCGCCGCTATTTCTCAGGAGGCCGAAAAGAATGTCATTCTCGTTCTGTTGACAAGAGAGGAAAATTTTTTTCGTGAAACCGAGCCTCGCGAAAAGGATCTTCTGTTCATTATGTGCAGATGATGCCGAGCACGTCTCGCCAGTACGGTAACACGAATGGTATGACGGTTCACAACGAGAGTTTGCTAAAATTCGTGCGAAAAATAACAAGCCTCTCTAGTTTCATCCGGTTTTGCCGAAAACATTCCGGTGCTAGCGTGTTATTATAAATCGTACGGATTACTGACAGATGTTTGTTTAAATAAAAATATTTCACGACTTGCAACTGGTTAATTATTTTGCGATATTATGTATAGGAACTGAGTGGGATGCGTTAATGGAGGTACATCATGAGCCAATCGAGAAGAATTACAAGTTGTTGGAGGAAATTGGCAAGTGAGTAATATAATAGAAAATATTAGGTTTTTATAATTTAAATGATTTTACATTTGAATGAGAATATTTAATTATTTTGGTTTTAATTAGGGGCCAATTTGCCATTGTACGAAAGTGCATGGAAATTAAGACTGGGGAACTTTATGCTGCAAAGATAATGAGAAAGAGGCGTGTTGCGAGAGGAGTGGCAGCTGCAGATATAGGTATATTTTGTTTTCTATTGTACAATTTAAGAAGAATAATGTTGTGTTAATTTAGTTATCAATTCTTCACAGCTCGAGAAGCTGGCCTCCTGGCAAGATTGAGACACCCTAATATAGTTTCTCTACATAAAGTAATCGATACAGGTACTACTGTGGTTTTACTCTTGGAATTAATTACCGGTGGAGAATTATTTCATTGGACACCATCTGGAGAAAGAGAAGCGGCTCATGTGGTTAGCATAAATTTTCAACATTTGATTGGTTCAGATAAAATATTGACAAAATTATTATTTCAGGTTCGTCAAGTTTTATTAGCTCTTAGTCACTTACATTCTCATCAAGTTGCCCATTTAGACATTAAGCCTGAAAACATTTTACTTTCGACTCCACCACCAATGCCAACTATTAAGTTAATAGATTTAGGACTTTCACACCACTTGGTACCTGGTTCTGAACACAGAGCATTGTTTGGCACTCCAGAATTTGTTGCTCCTGAAATTGTAAATTATGAGCCACTATGTCTTGAAACTGATCTCTGGGCTGTTGGAGTCCTAACATATATATTATTAACTGGTGCATCACCATTTTTGGGTGAAGATAAACAAGAGACTTATGCCAATGTTGCAACATGCCAATATCACTTTGACGATGAATACTTCAGCACAGTATCAGAAATTGCAAAAGACTTCATACGATCTTTATTGATTAAAAATCCAAAGTGAGGATAAATTGTTTTTATACTGATAATCTTATAAAATAAACACTGAATGAATTATTATTTTGCAGAGAACGGGGAAGTGCGGAATCGTGCCTTAAACATCCTTGGATTTTGACGGTGAGTTTTCAAAATAAGTAAATCTTGAAATAGTATGAATAAAAATGAAGATTAAGGAACTTATTCTCATCTTTTATAGGAATCAGAATCTTGTAAAGGTCTGGGAGGTGCTATAATAAGCGCTGTCAAACGTGGCTGTGTTGAAGCCGTTTCTCAGTTGTTCTTACAAGGAGCGCCGATAAACGTAAAAGATTCTGTAAGTTATATCGATAAATGATAATTTGATATGATATTACAGTTAAAAATATATATTTAATTCAAATAGAAGGAAGATACATTGCTCCATCTGGCATGTATGGAAGGTGATGAAGCGATGGTAATGCTTTTAATAGACAGCGGGATAGACTTGGATGTTGCGAACAAGAAAGGTTTGACACCGTTACACGTAGCTGCCAGATACGGTCATATAAATATTGTTAGGTGTTTGTGCCTTGCCGGTTGCGATGTCGATAAAACGAACCGTGGAATTCGTGCAGATGTTACTGCGATCAAGTACGGTCATCATGACATAGCCAGTTTATTAGACAAACTTAGAAATGTAAGAAGCTTCATTCATTAACGTTGATTCATCATATTATTGTATTTTAATATTTTTTTGTTCATTATATTAGCCTAGTCAACGTGAAAATTTCATTAGACAGTTACAACCGACACACAGGCCAATCGATAGGCTACATGTTAGAATTCTGGGTCACTGTGCATCAGGTAAATCGTGTTTGATCTCTTCACTGAAAACAGGATTTTTTAGTTTTGGATTCTTTAGACGATCCAGAAGTCAAAATTGCTCAACAAAGGTAACTACAATAATAAATTAATTGGTTTTACAATTATTTAACATTGGAATTGAATGTTTTCTCCAGAGGGAACCAAGTATTGAGTTAGACGTTACAAACAAACACGGATCGCTCAGTTTTGAATACAGCGATGGCGAGTATGAAGGGACTCAAGGTGTAGAATGGAGCCGTGGTAACGTCGGTAAGATTATTTTACAAACTCATCACATTTTTTTTATTAACGGTTTCAGTTAAATCACTAGTTTCTTCATTAGGTGGAGAGTGTGTATTCTGGGAACTATGCGGTAGAGAAGATTTTTTTGCTTCTTATCACTTTGTACTGACGTATCAACAACCTGCTGTACACCTCATAACGGTCAGTTTAAGAGAGCCACTAACGGTTCAGTTGCAACAAATCAAATTCTGGTTACGATTTATACTCGATCGCATTCCACCAAATAATATCGGTTAGTGATAAATATTAACATTATGACGTACCATTGAATATTATAAAAAACAATGGATACTTTTAGGTTTCGCTGGCAGACACAACGATTTGAAAGTGATATTAGTCGGTACTTATGCCCCGGAGCCACTCGCTCCACATTCCAGTGGTGGTAATCTTCTTGCACCATTGCTGCCACTATTGAAAGAATTCACATCGATATTAGGCGAGGAACCACAAATGGTTGCACTAGATACGACAAATCCTTCTAGTCCTGGTTTAAAATTACTTAGATCGTACTTAAACAACGCAAGAATGGAATTCCTACAGGTGAAGTGATAAAATTGATTATTAACTGTATAAAATCATTTCATTTAATGAATACTAGAAGAGAGAATAAAATATTATTTTCGAAACGAATCACGAGTCCCTCAAGATCAACTAAGACCCATATAATCAGCGCGTATTGTCGAATCTCTTCTAGTTTTGTCTATCTTTTCTCGATCAGAACTTACATTTTCAGTATTAAGTATATCATCATCAAAACTATTGCGGTGAATGCTGGAAAGTGCACGATATCATAGCATGTTATCGAAATATGGTGACGAGGAGCAGGACCGTTTCATGCTTGGTTGACGTGAGCGACTCGTAAAAGCAATTCACTTAACATCAGCATAATCGAAATCTTATTTACCGAAAATTATTTTAATGAAATTTATGATTAATGTATATAATTTCTCGCGCTTACATTTTCATAATCATTATTTAATTTATATTCGTTCAAATTTTGTATATACATTTATATGGTAAAAATGCATATTTTGATGCACTGCACATTTACAGAACGGTCCTGGTCAGGAATGATATACTTTATTTTGCATATTGCCATGACTTGTATGATAATAATTTCTTACGAATCTCGTATTACAAACGCGATATTGAATCAAGTTATCGTGTACTAAATAATTCTATTAATGAGGGAAAAACATAATAAATTGTGCTTGATTCAATAATATGATTATACTTTTTTTATCGAATTAATGCATGTCTGCCTCAATATATGTAAAAAACGAGATATCACTTTGAAAGATGATGATATTATCTGTATCACGATTTTCTATTATAACAAGATTTCGATGATTTGCATTATTTAACTGAGCACAATTTTGATGATATCGATCAATGTTACAAACGACTGTATTTTACTGTCGCACAGTCGACATTTTGACTAACGTATATTAATAATTTATTTTTGGTTTATTGGTTATTTGGCCATTAACGTTTATTAACATCAGCCTTAATGCATGCAATGCATGATGTAGGATGGACCAGAAGTTGCAGAAAGTATTCTTCGACGCGACACGCCGCGTGCAGCGGCCATGTACGTGCCCCTGGCGAACCTTGACAAACAGGTCGAAACATTACTCATTTCCTTTGATAAAAAATTAAGAAAAGTAATGTGTATAATAACTAAAATATATCTTCTGGTAGATGCTTTGTGCTTTATCCCATAAATACATACATGCACTTTTGTACATTGTAACTAAGTTGAAAAATTAATCACTTGTACATGTATTTAACATTTTTGTACTATAATATATATATACGTACATATATATTTATTACAATTTTTTTTTTATTTTAAATAAATACTAATATTAATTTTTTTATTTTAGAGTGCACTAGTATGGACTGGTCTTGCGGATGCATGGAGGAATTACGTACAATTAATGGAAGTTCCTCCTGTTATGCTCTCGCAAGACGAATTTCTGATTGAAGTGAGAAAAATCAATCCTTTAGTACCATTTGAGCATTGCAGACAATTGGCTTTGCAATTACAGGTTCGTTATTTTTGAATTTATTATTAGAAATATTAAAATTCATTTATTAAAAATATATGTACGTTACAGAATTTAGGAGAATGTTTGATCTTACCAGGAGATTTAATTGTATTAAGCTTAGAATGGTTTTGGCAAGAAGTGATAAATTGGCAATTAAGTCCAGACCAAAGAGGACGACTCGGAGGACGAACAACTGGAGTTTATACGGTAGAGGATTTTCAAGCGAGGTGTACATGTCCTGCTGGTCAGGCTTTGCAGGCTTTACAGGCTGTTAATTTATGCATTCCTGTAAGATATATATTTTTTGTCTATTTACACATTTTTATAGTTGAAAGTAACCGAAAATATTTTCAGTGTGAATTAGATGACGATGAAGTGGAGTATGAGTTACCATGTTTGAATCTCGTAGAACGTCTTCCCGGTCTTTGGGATCCGTGGAAGTCAAATTCCAACAATCCACTTCCTCATGCAGGAATACGGCTTCGTCCTGCCGAAACACCTTTGTATCATTTAATCGCTATATTTCCGCACTTACAAGTAATATTGTCACGCCAAATAACCATTTTTTCTTTAGAAATTCTATAATATAACTGTTTTAACGTTCCGACCCTCAGGCTCATTTGAGAAGAATTACACAATCGTGGGACCCAAGTAATTCTGATTTATACCAGTGGTGGCGTGGGTCAAAACTGTGCATTGGACCATGTGAAAGTATAATAACTTTCGAAGAAGAAGACCAGGGTTATGTTGAGATAAAAATTCGCGGCCCTCGAAATACCGGAACTCAATGCTTCGCTCTTCTTAATATTATCCTCAACGCTATAGATAGCACGATTGATCTTATTGCACCTGGAATGTTATTGGAGAAGCATTGGCTCAGTCCAAGTCAGCTGCGAGAATATGACGAAGTACAATTCATTATTTTTCAGAAATTAATTACTTTTATTAAATTTAATTGTGTTTCTATTCAAAATAAGTTTTCATGTTCTCTATGTCTCTCGTCTAATTTTAGTTGAGGTATTTTATCTATTTGTTTGTTTCAGGTCATACATTCATGGGAACCCACACAAATTACAACGGCTATCATGGGAAAGAAATTAGAAGAAGCGGTTTTGAAAAATCCCTTTAATAGCCAACAAGAAAGCGTGTGGGACATCATAAGCTGCGGCACACCATCGACGGATACTTATCAGCCTGGTACGCGGCATCCAACGAAGTTTATTAAGCCGGCAGTGCAAAGAAGATTGGCCGAACTTCTTGATCCGCCCGACCATCACGGGAGAGACTGGTGTTTGCTCGCCGTAAGACTGGGACTGGGGGACCGAGTTGCGCAACTAGACAGCACCGTCGATAGTCCGACGATAAGGTAATTAGAACCTACATTGTGTAATCACGTGGTAAATTAATATCAGATAATTACGGTATTACGATAAAAAATTAAAATATAGATAACTCACTAGATATTATGGTATTCACAGATTGATTAATAGCACGGATTCCACTGTTGATGTTTTAATCCAAGAATTGCGTGCGCTCGGCCGAGACGACGCTGCTCATTTACTGCTTTCTCACACACCTGTTTACATATCGATGTCGGTCGATTCTGAAACAGGATCCAACCTTTCGAGATGACGATGCTGTTCCTATCGACACTGCGCATGATGCTTTTTTAGCGCTTAAAACATTTCGGATTCATTATAAATGATACGTAAGAGCAAGAATAATTATTTCCGCCCAAAGAAGCTCGTCATTCTCTGTGTTTCGGCTAGTTGGAAGTGTGCTACTGATGAAAAAAGTAGAAAAAATTTGTGCTCTCAATAGGCGTTATTTATTAGTCCATTCTTCAACAATACGCAATATATAATTGTTATAAGGACAATGATAAATATTTCTTGTGTAATTTTTTATAAGTATTTTCACGACTTTTTGTACAAGCTATTACGATTCTGTTTTGCAATTTTGCGAAATGAATGAATTGGCCAAGGTAGTGTTTCAGTCGTGTTGCTCTGCCACTAAATTAATTTTTGATCGATAGAAATTTTTCAGAAAAAGATGAAAATGAAAAAAAGGAAAACGTTATTAGTTGTTCAAAAAATTGTTATATTCATGGTTGAGTGCGTGATTGATTTTACAATTGTAATTAGGTTGTTACGTACACGAAGCACTGTTATTTTGAAAGTACGGTTGTGTGTGAATTAAATTGTTTACATGTGATTCAGTGTTTCTTATTACGATAATTATTATCAATGTGGCTTCGTTATTATCTGATAGGTTGTGAGATGAATACTTTACTATTATTGATGTTATCGTTAACTCTCGAGACTGGAACTGGATTAACACTGAAAGATGAAAAGAACTGAATTATCGGACTGCTTTTTAAAGCTTAATAGTACTTATAGACTAGGTAAAATTAAGGTTAAATTGTCCATTGAACATCTATTCTTGGAGCAAATATTCATAGTCTGATTATAAAAATTATAATCGAAGTCCAATGAATCTCTGCCAAATTATCTATTTCTTGGCTAGCCATATATACTTATCACAATTACATATTTACTCCAAGGAAGATAAAATTTTGTAGTACTTAAGGTGAACTTTTTCCAATATATTCTACATAGGTATAACGATTAATATAAATAGATAATTATACGATGACTCTCTTACTGCTGACATAACTCCTTCATATCTTATTATGAAGTTTTTACTGAGTTTGATTACAATTGCAGTTTTGTATACATGTATTAAAAGTTTAGCGCGACAGGAATTGAAGAAACAAATACGAATTTGTTCTGAAAATTGTAACACTGCGCACAAGTTTGGCTTTCGCTTTTATAAAAATAAATTGCCAATTTTATTTACTAAGTTTAGTTACAGTGAGTAAGATTTCTCAGGGATTGGTGTTATTCTTACAAATGATTTTTTTTATTCAAAGCTCATACCGCAAACAAATTGTTCCGTTCTGTAAAAGTCTGTCAATTAGTCCTAGGAAGCTTTTTACTTGTAAAACACGTAGGCGAGCAGATGACAAAATAATTCACGAGTGATCATCGACCTTAATAAATTTGCGGATTCAGATTGTAATAACAATAAAAACTAAAAGAAGGAGAAGAAAAAATATAATATATCCGAGTTTATTGGTTTCCTTCGCTCACTCCAGAGTTATCCAACGAACTCCTCGATTTTGTTTTATCCGCTTCCCAGACGTCTCTCGTATTGGGTCATCGGCTCTGACGTCACCGGTGCGTCGAAGGTATTGCGCGAGCTTCACATTCAATTAGCCTCCAGAGGAGGAGGACGAGAGTGGCGGTGGGGGAAGGCAGAGAGGATCCGCGTTGCGAAAGCCGACGTCTTGATTAGTCAACAAATCTCCACGGGACTCACAATCTCAACGCAGGTGAATGTGAAATCGTCTAGAAAGACGCATTAGCATTTCTCTTACCGAAATCGCGATTTTTGTCTAATCGGTGGCTTTCAATCGCCAATAACGATAGAAAAACAGGAAACGAAGTGGATGGAAATGAGCCGGGACTACTCGAGAGAAATGAGAGAAAGAGAAAAAAAAAATCAGCGACGCGAGGATGGCGCAATAAAGATGAAACGCGATAAACACGTCCCCGGAGGAGCAAGAAGGAGGGATAAAACGTCTGGAGTCGCTCTCCTGGCGCGAGTGTCGCGGACCGAAGAGCGCGTTTTATAGTACACTCGTTCCCTCCGAAATTGTATCTTATTAGGCGCGCGAGTTCTCGCCACCCCTCCCGCCCACGTCTATCCATCCGACCCCCTCGAGAGATCGTTTTTTTCCGATCTAATTAGAGCGAACGAAACACGATACACCTAACCAGACCACCTCGAAAATCAATCGTCAGTCGAGAACTGTACTGGATCACTCCTTTGCTTTTTCTTCGCTTAATTTACATTTTCTTCGCTATTTTCACTGACATCCAAAAACTAACTCGGAGTTAACCCTTTAAGCTCTGAATACTCCTGGCCCATGCGGTAGGTTGGTAGGTCGGCTATCGCTGACCATCGTTGGGGCCAGAGTACTTTTCTGCCACACTGAAGTGACAATTCGAGACGCAAACGGTAATAAATTATAGTGCATATTGACTGCATATTGATCGAAAAAATCGCATATATGCGTCCATAGAGGTTTAACCCTTTGACTGCTATGGACGCATATATGCGTTTGTCACTTTTATCAAGCACCTACACAATTAAGACATTGTTGACCGGTCACGAGTAAAATCGTGCTATATTCCATTACGTATAAATAATAGCCGGTCAGCAGAGTGTTAATACCATTATACGTGTGTGAGATACGTATAAATGCATTCCTTATTATCAAGAAAATTTAGTCTAGCGAAAAAGTATTCAGTCCACAGCGATGACATAGGCCAGGAGCGCTCCGCAGTCAAAGGGTTAAGGGTTAAATATTTTCGAGTAGAAAGATTCGCGGTGAGAGATCGATTCTCTCGATCTAGATCTCGATCGGGCAATAGCTCGGAGAGGATTACACGGGCGCATATCGATAGTTATACACACAGCCCCACCCTATATTCGGTTTTAATTTTCGCGAAAGTGCCGCGCCCGGCTCTCCGTCGAGCGCTTCAGCCTCTCCACTGCCGCTCCTCACCTGGAAATGGGGAGGGAGGGAGGGGAGTAAAGCGGACTACTCGGCCGCTTTATAGCCTTTGCGAGTCGTGTATTTTCGCCGCACACGTACACGCGGGCGCGTATGAGCGTGCGCGTGTGTCCTACACGCGGGGTTACTATTTCAGATATATTGCGCCCCCTCCAACCGCGGCGGAAGGTGAGGTTGGAAAACGAGGGACGTTATAGACACACACGTTGCGGACGCCAGCGGGAAGAAAGTCGAGAGTGAGAGAGGAGACTATTTTTCGCTCGACGAAAAAACAACGTTAATATCCGCGTAAAAGCCTCCCCCCCCCCTACCCCCCAGCCTTATAGCGGAGCCGTAAAAGAGCGGGAGGGGAGGGGGGGGCGGCAATAACGTTCTCCGTGCGCAAAAATTATTGCGTGGAAGGAGCGGGAGATGGTGCTGGTACGATATATACACCATACATCATCCGCAGTTCTTTTCCGTCCGAGTTTAATTTCGCGCGGAATTAATCGAGACACGGTGAATTGAATTCCTTCGCGGGCTGGAAATTTTTTTCCCCCCAAATTTTTCTTCCCTCGTTATACCTTTTTTTTTTCAGGGGTATCGCGTGGCGGGGTTTTAGATATCGGAGAAGAAATGGATATGCGCGTAAACGTAGAGAGAGGGAGGGAGAGAGCGAGCGAACAAGAAGAAAACGAAGTAGGAGAAAAAAAAAATAGCTCGAGTTGAAAGCCTGGCTTCGAGAGACAGGTAGAAATGTATTCTGAGTATTGCACTCGCGGAATGCATGTATACCATCCGCCTCCTTCCTCCATCTGGTTTGTGTATATCGTATGCGCATACATTTGTTCGTTTTCCTAGCAAAGAAAGGAGGGGGGAGGGCAAGAGAGAGAGAAAGCTCGTACGGAGGCTGAAGAGGAACAAGGAGGAAGAAAAAAACAACGACGATCGTGACTGCGCGGCAGGAAGGAGCGGCGGGAGAGAGAAGAACCGGCAAAAAGAAGGAAAAATGAGAAAAAAATTTCCGGGATTCGCGTTATACCGCTCACGTACTCGTAAACCCCGAGTATACCTCTTGTATGTACACGCGAGGTACACACCGCCCGATCATCTGATTGCGTTTTAACGATCGGTTTCTGCGAATGCGATAGAGAGAGAGAGAGAGACGGAGCGAGAGAGGGGTGGTAAAATCGACGATAGGCCAGTAAAAAAATTTTTGTCACAATCTCGTAAATATTTGTTATCCCCCCCTCCGCCTTCCTCGAATTCCCGAGCCAAGGGTGGTATAAAACGATTCTGGAATAAGCCATCGACAATCCCGCCACGTTCGGCTAATAAAGATTTCATTGACTCCGGTTGTGGCGTTCCGAGCATGCTGCCGGGTGCAAGCGCGAGAGAGAGAGAGGGGGGGAGTGAGGGGAGGGAGAGTAAGACGGGAGAGAGGCAGGAGACATCTAAAAGGAGTCATCTCGAGCATTCACGTCTACTAGTTGACATACCGTTGAAATACGCAAGTAGTGGTGTAGAAAACGAGAGAGAGAGAGAGAGAGAGAGAGAGGAGGGGAGGGAGAGAGGAGAGTAGCTGTTGCGCATCCTCTAAAGGCTCATATACATATATAGTTATGCCGTTATATATAATATGCATATATTCGTACGGGATGGTTGAAGAGGGTGCGTGCACCGATTTCTCTCTCTCTCTCTCTCGCTCCTATTCACTCTTTATGCCAAGGGTGTCCGTTTCCCTTTCCAGCAGGCCCCTTGTCGCTCACCTCTTCTCGCGATCTTCGTGCTCCCTCTCGCTCGGCGCTGCTCGTTCGCCAACCCTCTTACTAGGTTCCTCACCCGCTTTACGGTGCCTGAGCCTTTCGCGCGGCAAGACCAACCAGCCCCCCTCCCCCCGCTCTTGCCACCTCCACGTAGCTCCTCTTCTACGCGCCTGAGAAGGGGATGAAAAAATTGAGCGAGGGGGAGAGGAAGACTGGAAAGAGAGCTCGAGGGAGACAAAAAGGAGACCCCGGAGTCGAGTGAGGGTTGGAGCGAATAGACAAATCCAGAGAGAGAGAGAGAGAGAGAGAGAGAGAGAGAGAGAGAGAGGGGAGGGGGTGCGAGAGAGAAGAAGAGATTGATTGAAAGAGGAATTGAAAGATAGGGGTAGTAGAAAGTATGAAGAGGTTCAGAGGGGGCGAGAGGAAGACGACGAGGGTGTAGAACCCAGAAGAGGAGGAAGCTGAAGAGATTCGATGACGAGGGTAGGAAGGGTGGGGGCGGGAGAGCGCATGCGCGAGCCACGATTGAGAATAACCCTCCCCTCCTGCCCTCCCTCTCTCCCTCTCGCTCCCTCCTCGGGAGGGTCGAGAAGGGGGTTACTCCCTCTATACGCAATCAGTCGTGGCCGGCCTTGTCAGAGGCCAAAGACACCGGAGGTGGACGACGGAGGCTGCTCACCTCCATTCGCGGCCGGACAACACTCACACGCGCTCGCTTCTCACGATTCTCGTGTGTACGAGGCTCGTTACTATCTTAAACTCTCTCTCTCTCTCCCTCTCCTCCTTCCTCTCTTTCTCTCTTATCCGACCAGCCCCCACCCAGAGCATCCGGACGATATTTCCCACCCTCGGCCATCTTTTTCACTCTTGGCTCGCTCAAAGCCACCCTCCCCTCCCCCGTCGCTCTCCTCCTCTCCTCGTCCCGGTCTCTCGTCTTTATCGAAACCTCAGATTTCGCCGGGCCGTTGAACGTCGTCCTCGCGAACTCGCCGCGTACGTTCCGATCGTACTCTACCCCTTTCTCGCGATCGTCCCCTCCCTCTCACCGTTTCATCCCCCTACTCTGGTCCGCCACCCCTCCGACGTTTCGGAGTGCGCGCGTGGGCGAGCGTGCGCTCGTGTGTGCGTGAGAGAGAGAGAGAGAGAGAGAGAGAATGGCGAGGCAAAAATTTCACTAACGCGCGGGACATATATGACATCGGGACGCGAGCGCGTGCACAGCCGCGCCAGTGGCACGTACGTACGTCGCGCGTTAACAGTGCCGTAACAAGCCGCCCCGGCGAGGAGGGTGCCGAGCGTGTCGAGTCATCCGCGACGAGGCGACGAGGACGCGCTACGGATTACACACGTTCGGCGTTGTCGTGGCACGCTACGTTCGTCGTGGGTGTGTTCGACCAGAGGAAGAGTCAGCGAGAAAAACGAGCCGGGGTGCGATGAAACCAAAGTCACGAGTGCTCGCCTGCTGCATCGTATTCGCCGGTGAGTCGACTGCCCACTATTTTTTTTTCCCCCCCATCCCAAGATTCTTATCTCTTTTTCTTCGAGAGAAGTTCGGTGGATAAAAGAGGATTGAGGATCCCCAGCTCGGGCTGGATCATCCCTGATTCGAGTTTGAGAAACAAACCGAGAGGAGGAGGGTGCTATTTCTTTCTCCATTTTTCTTCGCTCTCGTCTCGCTCCTCTCGACGCTAACGATTTCATCGAAAGGGGAAAGAAGGAGGAGAGAGAGAGAGAGAAAAAATATCCTCCTCATCTGTACGTTTCAATTGGCCGATCGATTTCAACCCCCTACGGCCTGCATTGAAATATTCGCCTTCGACTGCGCGCATCGATCTATTCTCGAATCACGAGCATTGAAATATTCCTACGCTTTCGTACTCTCACTTGCCATCTCTCTGTCTCTCTCTCTCCGGCTATCTCGCGGATGAGAGAGAACGAATAATCAATAGTCGTTATAAATTTTGGTCGACGCACGGCAAAAAAAAAATAACACGCCGAGTGAAAAAAAAGGAGGAATCGCGCGGCCGGTGGAGGAGAAAAAAAAAAGTGGAAAAAGTCGAGGGAAAATTGCGTATAGGCGAACAAATTGCGTGCGCATTTTTTTTCGGGATAAAGCGCACGGACATTTTTGATTTACGAGCGTCGCACGGCTCGCGGAGCAGTAGAAATAGTCAACGTACTCCTCCGCGCGCTCGTTTCACCATCTACCGGTTCGAAATTTCATATCTCTCGTTCGCGTTCGCCGGTTCTCTATCCAGTCCGAAGCTCGCCCCTCAAAAGGAATTTTTCAGCCGCTCGGAGTTGAAAAATGTAACGACCGTTACGCGAGAGAGGAGAGGAGTGAAAAAAAAGAGGAGCGAGAGGTCGATGGGGAATCTGAGGAGTCGCTTTTCGAAAAAGTCGACGCGCAAATACGCACGATGACGTTAATTTATAACCGGTGATTTTCCCGCTCCGGAGGAGGTAGAGGAGCGCGGAGAGGAGCGACGGGGAACGAGAGAGGATGGAAAAAGATAAAATTCCCGGGCAGCTATGACGTCGAGCGTAACGAGAGAGATGGAAAATTGAAAATAAAAAAAAAGCAACGGCAAAGAGAGAGAGATATAGTCATTTCAAAATAATAAATGGAAATAAATCCGATGCATATTGAATTTGTTATACAGAGCTCGTTAGGCGACGAGGAACAAGAGTGGGAGGGCAGGAGGGGGGGTGAGGGTTAACTTTTCTTTCGCTTGGATTTCCCTCGCTCTCTCTCTCTCTCGTGAAAATTTGCATTCCTCGAAACTTTTTTTTCCGTTCGCTCCTCTGCGAACTGAATACATTCATCGATCTCGCCTTATTACGTAGCGAGGTACGCGCAGCGAGTGATATCAAGTGAGATGGCGGTGAGGGGTGAGTAGGGGGTGGCGCTCGCGCGAGCGAATTTCACGGAGAACGGAGGAAAATTTCGAATGAATAGACGTAGCCAGTCAGAAAGAGCGAGCTAGAGAAATATAGTGAGATGAAAATTGAAACCCTCGCTCAACCCTCTCTCCGTCTCGATTTTTTTTTCCTCCATCATCGAATCACACAATTTATTTCACTTCTTCGAGATTTTTCCTCTCTCTCTCTCTCTCTTTCTCGCCCGCTTTAATAAATCGATCCGCGAGTGCCTAGCGAGACATTCTGCGAAGGCTGGGCGAGAAAGGGGGGTGGCAAGGTCTTATTAGACTGGCAGCACTCGAAACGAAATTAACGCGCCGCGGATTCGTAATAGGGGTAATTGGGGGCTTAATTGGACGGATTCGATAACGCTGAAAATTTTTTTCCCACTTCCTCGCGATTCCTCCCTTCCCACGGAGAATTCACTCCCGTCGAGGATTTGTTTTTCCCTGTCTTGCGGGCGCTCGAACGGCGCGCAGAGCTTATTTACGAAATGCAGCGCGCGAGACGTAGGTTAGTGGCAGTCTCGACGTTTCCTCCCCTGATAACGTTCTAAGAACCCAAGAGAGGGGGAGAGAGAGAGAGATAGGACATCAGAAATGTACACAAGACGTGTACCTATTTACCGTTACCAATAGAGAACATCGATCTTCCTCTCGGGCGGTAAATCGATATATACGCTGCACATGTACATATAGGCAAACACGTACGTAGATGGACTGAAAAATCTTCCTGGCCACTTTTCTGAATGAACCGCTCGGCTCGGGTCCGTAGGATCGTTTCATATTGATTTCGCGAAACAATTCGTTTACCCGCGTCATTAAATTACCAGAGGGAGTGGACGAAGTGCGGGGGGAGGAAGAGGGGGGAGGGGTTAAAACGGGCAATTAGTGCAAAACCATTAATTAACCGTCGTACAAAGAAATTCGCCGGAAATTAATTGGCATTTAGCGAGATTTCCAGTATTTGTGAATTAATATGCGAAGCGTGCCATATATAGAGGAGGGGGTTGGGGGCCGGGGTGTGAAAGGTCGTAGTGTGCGTGTGACACATCCGGGAACCGGGATGTGCTTATAAAACGCCGACGCATGGCGCCAATTACTGCGTAAATGTTATCTCGCGATGCGATTTTTTCTTTTTTCCTCTTTTTTTTATCATTTTTAATACACGCACGGGACTTTTTGCTCGTTTCGTTCCGAGTGCTATGTCATCGATCCATGGGGGTGAAAAAAATGGGGCTGCGAGGGTTGAAGAAGAAAAAATTGCGAAAAGCTCGATGTTAATTAATTAACTGTCGGATATTTCCTCCCCCCCTCTCACCTCCTTCGTCTTCTTCTTACCTACTCGTGATTATAAGACAATGAAAAATAATGAGGATCGTCGATGGCCCGTCCTTGAAAAAAAATTCTCCCTTTCATTAATATTTCCGCTAGGAATCCACTATCGTTTTTGCTCGGGTTCGTTGTTTCTTCGAGTAGCGATGAGCGAGATAGAGGGATCTCCTCAGTCTATACTAATTGCGTATAATTCCGCGGCTCGATGTGCGCGAGAGGCAGAGAGAGAGAGAGAGAAAATTCCGACGGTCTCGCTCGCGATCCATCTCATCTCGGCATCGAGATCCGCGAAAGGGAAGAAGAGAGAAAAAAAGGAAGGAGAAAAAAGGGTCTTTAATCTCGGCCAGCCTTAACAACGTCCTCGCGTTTCGCAGCGCGCGCGGAGAAGAGGGTGGCGAGCCGGGCGATGGTATAACGGCATTCTGAAATTTAAGCGCTCGAGTGTCAGAAGAGTCGCCAATTAATGAGTGCCGGAGCCTCTCTGCAGCTCTCACTCTCTCTCTCTCTCTCTCTCTCTCTCGCTCTTTACTCGCTTTCTATCCGATTTCTTTCTCATTTGGCGACGGTTGAAAAACGACCGCTGCGAGAGAAAATTTTTCCTCCTCTCTCTCTCTCTCTCTGTGTTTTCTTTTTTTCTCCAATGGAATATTTTAATCGCCGCGTACCCGTTAATTACGACACTATCGGACGATTTTATGAGCGGTCGAGATGAGGGGCTGATTGCGCTGAATGGAAAGGGGTCGGAGAGTTGGAAAAGCATCGAGGGAAAACAGGAGGAGACGGCCAGCCCCGCGCCGATAAAACGTTTCTGTGTCCCTAGGTTATGGAAACAGAGAGAGAGAGAGAGGGAGAGAGGGAGAGAGATACAGGGAATGGGAGAGGCAGGAGAGTGAGATAGGTTGAAACTGAACCAAAAACAAGAGGGAGTAATAACACGCGAGAATTACGCACGAAAAATGCCGAGAGTGAGAGAGACAGAGAGGGAGAGGGGTGAGGGAGAGCGGGCAGAATAAATAAAAAATAACAAAAATAGGTCGTCGTGTTACGAGGATTAATTCTGAAAAGCGACCGGTACTACGCCCGCGCGTCTACCACGTCCCCGTGCATTTTTTAGCGAAATTTATCGTGACAGTTTTTCCTCCCCCATATCCCTCCCCATCTCCCCTCCATCTCTTCCTGAAAAATGAATAATACAAACGTTACAAACGGCTCGTCCGGAGCGTAAAAAAAAGAGAGAGGGAGACGCACTCGGATAGCGAGAAATAATTTTTCCAGAGCTCGTGAAATCGGATTCGTGGAAAAATACGTGAAAAAAAGTGAAATTTGTCAAACGGAGAAACAAATGAAAAATTGGTGGGTAATCGAATTTTTTTGCGCGATAATTGAAACCAGTCTCGGTACGGTAAACTCCTAATTCACGAAAAAGATGTCCAGCGTATCTATTCGAAAAATAATGTCCGATCTGACGTTTGGAAACATCCTCGCGTGAAAATTTCTTCATTCAATTCTGTATCGCCGAGATTCGCTATAATTTCAACACCACGTCGTATTTATTCAGCGATCGTGATATTGACTTTGCGAGGAATTCCGAAAAAAAAAGGTGCAAAAGGAGATCGCACGATGGAGAGGTAAATAAGTAGGTATCAATAGGAAATTCAAGTCCCGAGTCGATATAGTTCGAGACGCGGGAGTTGTACATCCTGTCTGAAAAAAGGTGCTGGGGTAGTGGGTTGCAAATTGATTTACAGGATAGTTCGTCCGAGTATTTGAAATTCAAGGATCGTCGCGAGCGAGAAACGGGGGGATGAGACGCGATGCCGCGCGTGTAAAAGGGGTGGTTGAACCAGAGTCTGGAGGAGTGAGAGCGAGCGAGAGAGAGAGAGAGAGAGAGAGAGAGAACGAAGGGGAAGATAGAGAAGGAGGAGGAGGAGGACAAAGGTTGAGCGAAGGCGGAATGTGGAATGTGTGCGAAACGAGTTTCGCGCGCGCCGTTCATCCCTCCTCGCGCGTCTAATGCGAAAGTTATCGTCGGATTATCTCTTGATCTGTAAACAGTGGGAGGGTGAGCGAGAGGGACAGAGAGAGGAAGAGAGAGAGAGAGAGAGAGAGAGAGAGAGAGAGCGATAGAGATAGGTGAGGAGCACGAATGGCACGAAAAAGAAGAACGAGTGGAATTATGGCACAGCGTGAAGTGATAAACCGAGCCAGACGGGTGGAAAGAGGGGCGATAGGGTGGTTCAAGGTGGTTAGATCGAATCGAACGTGTTCGCCTTCGGCGCTCGTTTCACCCCTCTCTCTTCTTTCACCACCTCTACAGCTTCCCTCTTCCACCCGTCGCTATTTTTCGTCGTCTTGTAAACAAGAATCTTACCTTCTGCTTTTCTCCTTCTTCTTCTTCGTCGTCCTCTTCGACCTTTTTTTCTCTCATCTCCTTCGATATACCCGACGGCTTAACCCCCGTCCGATCCTGGCTTGATTTCACCCTTAATGGATTCGAGAGATCCATTTCTCATCGTCCTCTCTAAATAATCGTCAAAAACAAATTCCACTCCGCTATTCCGACGTGAATTATGGAGTATTATCTGAAAATTCAGAAGAATTATCCCGACGTCCGTAAACGACGTAGCAATCATTCGAGTGTAATTGTTATTACCGTAATTGCGCTTCGAATATAGTTGAAAAAAATCAGTTGGGACGATCAAAGACAGCTTCACTTTCCAGGAACGCGAAAAGGTGTCTGAACGCGAGCGCTGGAAATAAAAAAAA
>NCVS01000211.1:148522-208892 GCA_003055095.1 Goniozus legneri | reverse complement strand
GGGTGGTCGAGAAGACAAAGAAAAAGAGAGAAGAGAGGGACCGCCCGAGGAGGTACAACTTTTACCCCGCTACAGACTGTAGAATGCGCGTAGAATGTCTAATAGGATAAGTCGCGAGTCGAGGCAACTCTGAGTGAAAAAAAATAACTTCGAGTTCTTTCTATACACTCTTTGTTTAAAGGATACAAATGTGAGAGCCATTATTTTGTTCATCTTCATCATCGCTATCTCTCTAGTTTTTTTTTCTCACTCGTACACCAGTCAAATGAATTTCGCCAATTTCATACTCGACTTCCCCCACCTTTGAATTTCGGTTATTTTTCACTCCAAATTCGCTTCGTACGATGATTTCGGTAACGTCAAACACAGGGAGCGTGCGGCCGATTAGCTCAACGTTCGATTCTCTGTCTTTCTCTTTTTCCACCCCTATCGTTCTATTCCTCCCTCTCTCTTTCTCTCTCCCTTTTTTTTTTATTGCGGTACGTGGCTCTTCAATAGTAAAATTGACCCATTGTTCCAACAGTTCCGTTGAGGCCTGTAACCGATTATGAGAGGGAACGAGTCGGGACGAGCGAGGGAGGGGATAGACAACGAGAGAATAAGAGAGAGAGAGGGAGAGAGAGAAATCTATCGTCTTCTATTGTGACGAAGGTGGATAGGTGGGTACGAGGGGGCAACAATTTAACCGCTACCCTTGACGAGGGGTAGATCTAGCTCGCTGACCGGAGTTATTAACCCGCGGATGAATCGAGGGAGAGAGCTATAGCGAGGAGAGAGAAAGAGGGGTAGAGAGTGGCTGGTATATTCAACTCCATCCTCTACCACCACGCCAACACTCACTTTACGATACGCGTCGTCTCGACTGCCGGCTCGCATATTCTAAAACCGATGGAGTAATGGCGTTCGGGCGTGGGTGGGCCACTTAAGGTTTAATGGCATCATTAACCAAGTGTGTATCAGCTTATTAACGCGATATGGCACCCAGGCTTGACGCACTTAAACCGCGCAGACCGACGAGTACGAAACTTTTCTCTTTTTCATCCCGATCAATAGGAGAAAGTGGGCTAAATGGAAACATCTAACAGAAATCCCACGCGGAACGAATTGCCATTCATGTTGCTACCAACATCGCCAATTGAGTTATTTTCCTTTGAAATGCGTTTTAAAAAATTCAAATAGGAGCTGCGTATTCGTCGGAGTGCTCGCTAGAATTGATTCAGTTCAAATTTCGCTGATTTTTCATTTAATAATAAATGAACGACGGATCGGAGCGTTTGGCTACTCTCGCCAATCCTCCTTGTTGGTATAATTCGAAACAATACGAATTTTATATAAATTCTATAGAGTCAGCCAGCCGATAGATTCTACCGATCGTTTCGAAAACTTTTCATTATTTTCAGATACCATTTTCGACGGTGCTCGATATTTTCACTGATTCGATTCGAGAGAGTAGAAAATACAGAGAGCAAAATAAAGGTTCGCCTAACCGTATATTTTTCAGGCATAGCCACGGCGGGAAGTCTAGTGAACGGGCACAGATACGATTCCCATCTTCGGGGTCCTAGCTTCGGAATCGAGCCACCCACGAGAGTCGAGTTCTCGAACTCGAGCGGTGCCTGGCTCGACTGCACCGCATCCGGCAGTCCACCGCCCAGCATCGATTGGTTCACGTCCGACGGACATCCGGCGAATGATGTGCTCGGCGTGCGCACCGTCCTCCGAAACGGCACCTTGGTGCTACTGCCCTTTCCTGCCGCGGCCTATCGTCAGGATGTACACAGCGCGACGTACAGGTGCGTCGCCAGCAATTCCGTCGGCAAGATCCTCAGTCGTGATGTCCAGGTCAAAGCTGGTACGTAATTTCCTTTTTCAGGATTCATCGAGCTGTCGAATATCCAAGAAATTAGTATTTCGTCGATCGGCCTATTCGAACTGTCGTTCGAATTTTTCATGACTATTTCGCGAAGAAATATAGCAATTATTATATTAAGAGTTGGGATTTTTAATTTAATATTTTTTCAATAAACTTACCGATTATGTACGTTCATCGTTAAACAACCACAAGGTCACAATTCGAATATATTTGCTAAAGTTTATTCTAACCTTAATTCAGAAATTTGATCTATTTATAAAGAAATACTAATTTGAATGAAAAATTATTTGAAATTATTTTTGATGAAAAATGTTTGAATTAATTTACCAATAAGAAATGATGATTTTTTATAATAAGTATTATGATAATAAATATTATAATAAGTAAATGATGAAACAAAAATCAAATATTATGTCGAGTCCGTTAATCTTTGATTACCAGAAGTTTGCTACGAAATATCGGTTACCGCTCGAACGGCGGTACCAACTTCTTTTACATAAACCGCATATGCGGTTATCCAACTTCAGAAATTTAAAGATTAATGTGACTAGTGTAGTCGCGTCTTCTTGGAGTTCAAATTAACGGATAACTGCCATTTTAGTTAATTATTTTGTTACTTATTATTAATTTACATCTTCCTGTGCATAATTCTCCAGATTAATTTTACACACTCCTCTCGCTATTGTAACGGCAACTGAATCGAATTTTCCTTTAACTAATTCAAAATTCAACATTAACCGTCTTTCCGATTTATGTACTGCCATTTTGAATTTGAGTATTCGCGAACAACCTGTTTGAGTAGTGCGGGTAGTGCGTTGCGAAAAAGTGGTTGAAGCGAGTGCTAAAGCTCTAAATTTATGACAGCAAAGAAACGAGTTTCTCGATAAAATGTTCACGATGAATACTTCGTGTGTGGATAAGCGAGAAGAAAATCACACTGTGGCTTTTTCGATATACGAGAGCTCTACTAGCGGTTGTTCAGGTTATGCGATGAGGTACGCTTCGTGTTATTTTCGTTTTACCGTTCGTACTAAAGTTTTAATTCATCAGCGAAAAGTTATATTTCGTATATTAAGAAAAAGAATTCAATTTTGTGAAAAATTCTCTATGAACTCTGGCAGGATATACACTTCGTATATCCACGGAAGTTTCGGTCGAGTCAGTAAAAACTACTTAATCATTCTGTCGCTTGCCGCTCGCTGATCAATCAATGATAAACCAGTAAATCAATCACCGCAACTTCACATACAGTTTTCGCCGATTCGGTTTCGGAGGAACAGTTTTATTAAATTTTTATTTCCCCCGTCTCGCTTTCCAATTTCGCTTCATTTGATATTTTTGATACGGCGACTCTCCCGTTTCCTCGTTTGGTTAAAAAATTTGTCCATACCCAAGGTTTCTCGATTCCGTTGAAATCGAAAAACATTACGTTATTTTCGTTTCATCGAGAAGTTTTTACAGTGTTTACGGTTGCATTGATTTGTGTACTAAATAAGAGTATGTTTACAGTCGTCGCGCAAGCATACAGCGTGGACGTGGAGGTCGTCCGTGGGGCGTCCAGAGGCTGCACCGCCATACTGCGCTGCGTGATACCGAGTTTCGTCAAAGACCTGGTGCGCGTCGTGTCCTGGCAACAAGAGCCGTCGTTCTACATCTATCCTTCGCTTCAAGGGGGTGAGTCCTTTGATCCCGGCTCGATTATTAATTCCGTCCCGATCAAAGTCACCTAAGAACATTTTTCGGAGGTTACCGGCGTTAATCGACACTGCTCGCACGCTCGGAAGAGGGAGAGTTATAAAAGTTGGGCAATTTGCTTCGATCGCGGCACGCTCGGTGTATCAAAAGCGTATCGAGGGCTCCCGGATGAAAGGAAGCGTGTTCAAGGTCTTGCGCCAGTTTTTCTTTTCCCCGGCTCTCTCTCTCTCGCTCTTCGTACGAGATCGCCGGAGTGTATCAAGAAGGAAGAGGACGCTCGAGGAGCGAAGTCACGTGTGCGGACGAAATTGACGTTTATTGGTGGACGGAGAGGGCTATAGAGAGTCGCGATTACGTCACTCGTGCGCGAGCGTTGTACGGCCTTGTAAAACATCGAAACGGAAGGCTGGAGCGCGAAATCGAATCGAGGGGAAGCGAGGGTGGCGGCTCGTTCGGGCAAGCTGCCGCCCGACCACATGAGGCCCCGAACGTTTAATCTTTCGGCCCTGCTCGAGTATTCTATACACACGCTAACGCACACGAGGCCTGCCGTGCGCTCGTAATCCACCGGCTTCATTGTTTAATACGCGTACAATGAGCGTTGTAAGATGAATGAGGGAGTGGGAAAACGCGTTCGAGTGGCACTAATAGCCAGATGTTGGATAAACGTTCTAAAAAATGAAACCCACCCCCTCCTTCCCTGACGTTAAACAAACAACGAAAAATCGGACCGACGTTTCATTTGTTTTCCGTTTATTCGCAGATGGAAAATTTCACTTGCTGCCGACCGGCGAGCTGCTGATACACAGCCTCGAGTTCAACGATCAGTTGCATAGTTACAGGTGCCGCACGATGCACCGTTTCACGAGGCAGGTGGTCGTTAGCTCGGTGACTAATATTAGGATAGCCGGTGGGTGTAGAAAACTTTTTCCATTCTACGCACGAAAAATTGTAATGTACGCCGACTAAATTACCCGTGGCTCTAATGGTTTTTTGTTTCACGCTCGTAGATCACAGAGGAGTAATGCCACCGGTGATAATAGAAAATTCCGGTATCGTTCACGTTGCTCAAGACGAGTCCACGTCGCTGGTTTGCGTGGCGCAAGCTTGTCCCAGTCCGGAATACAGGTTTGCGACATGACATTTTTTTCCGAGTGATTCGTTATTCGATTTTTATCTCTTTTTTTCATTTTTATTAAACGAGAGTGGCTTTTTAGATGGTACGCGCAAACTGGAGCCGAGCCAATACCAGTGCTCTCGGGTCCGCGAACGAGATTGCTGGGTCCCGTGTTGTCGATAGAGGCGATCACGTTGGAGGATAGCGGTGTATATCGTTGTTCGGCATCCAATCAGGGCGGCGAGACCAGCGCCGAAATTAGGTAGATAAATTCCTGCGATACTAACAGATTCAACATCTCGCATTATCGTTACAAGTCGAAATTGGAAATATCGGGAATGACCGAGTGTGCTGTTCAGCTCGGAGAATTTGATTCCAGAACTATGTTTGGATTTTTCTTTTTCCAGTGTGAAAACTCTTACGTTTTCATTTAATAAAATGATTAACGAAACTAATCAGAATAATATGCAGTCTTTCAGCAGTATTTTATATGTCTTTCTTTTATTAAATGTGCAATATATTTTCATTTTACTGTCACTGAAATAAAAAAACTCATTTTAGATTAATCGTAACGGCGCCGTTGCACGTGGAGGTGACGCCTTCGTTATCGAGCGTTCACCTGGGCGGTAACGCCGAATTCAAATGCGAGGTGGCTACTCATCCGCATGCCGGTCCGCACTTCATCACGTGGTACAAGGACGGCCGTCAGCTGCCCAGTACGGGGCGGCAGTCTGAGATCTTGCGTCTGAACGGAATTGGCAGGGAGGATCGTGGAATGTATCAGTGCGTCGTGAGGAGATCGGAGGGCGATACGGCTCAGGCAGCTGCTGAACTTCAACTCGGGGGTGAGTTTTATATGCTCAAATTGTAATTTATGGAATTTATATATAATTGAATAAATTTCAAAAAATAAAAACTTTACCGAAATATGCTATTTGACATCTGAAAACGAAAATATTAGTTGCCTTTTCATTGAAAAGTAATTTTTTTTTATTGTACAAGTAACGCTGTGAGATGCAGATATCGCCAATACGTCGGCAATATCTGTCAAATTGAACCTACGAAGGAACATAAATCACGGTGGTACCAGAGAGGAATGTTCATGGTCGTTTTGTTATTGACATTACTGCCAATATCGTATCGGCGAAATTCTTCACTGGTCTTTTGAGAAAATTAAAAGGTAGAAATTGCTTATATTTTTCGTATTTTCAGACGCACCACCGATAATGCTGTACTCGTTCATCGAGCAGACTCTGCAGCCGGGTCCTGCCGTTTCGCTCAAGTGCTCAGCAGCAGGTAATCCGACGCCGCAAATTACCTGGGCGTTAGACGGTTTCCTGTTGCCCACCAACGCTAGGTAAGAAGAGAAAATAAGGGAAGAAAGAAGTGTCGAATAGGAGTCAACCGAGTCTAAAACAAACATCGGTTTTGTAGGTTCGTAATAGGACAATACGTCACCGTACATGGGGATGTTATTTCACACGTGAACATTAGTCACGTAATGGTAGAGGACGGCGGGGAGTATTCTTGCACCGCGGAGAATCGTGCTGGGAAAGTAACTCACTCGGCTCGGCTCAATGTTTATGGTACAGACAACACAAATTGAATAATTTTTTTATTCACGAGAGAACAAAAGTTCACTTCCCATTATCCGAAATGAATATTGACTTCATAATAATTTCGAACAAAAATATAGGTTTGCCGTACATAAGGCTAATTCCGAAAGTAACGGCAGTCGCTGGAGAGACTCTCAGGCTGAAGTGTCCAGTGGCTGGTTATCCAATCGAAGAGATCAAATGGGAACGAGCGAATCGCGAATTACCGGACGACCTTCGGCAGAAAGTTTTACCAGACGGCACTCTAATAATCACCAGCGTCCAGAAGCTCGGTGACGCCGGCCCTTACACTTGCTGGGCTCGTAACAAGCAGGGACACAGCGCGAGGAGATCGGGTGACGTCGCAGTTATCGGTAAGGCGTCAGTTTTTGTTCAAAAAAGTATCGTATTTGATTTTTTTAGATCAGCCAGTGTTGTGAAAAGGAAGATGGATCGACGAGGACGAAGACCCCGTAAAAAAGGCTCGAATCGCCTACATACGCGTTTTCCAGCTGAGTCGTTGTTCTTTTTTCTGTCCAATTGCAGTTCCCCCGAAAATTAGTCCGTTCACGGCAGATCGCGATCTGCATCTCGGCGAGAGGACGACTCTCACGTGTTCGGTAACACGTGGCGATTTGCCGCTGACGATTTCGTGGCTGAAGGACGGACGCTCGATGGGATTGTCCGAGCGTGTGACTATCACCAATGTGGACCAGTTCAATAGCATACTGATGATTGAAAGTTTATCTCCAGATCACAACGGCAACTATTCGTGCGTGGCGCGCAATCTTGCCGCCGAGGTATCGCACACACAGCGACTAGTGGTCCATGGTAATCTTCATATAAAAAAGGCCCCTGAGAATTTCGTCTTTAATTTTTCTCTAATTTCTTTCTATTTTTGACTTCATTTCTCGAATTTCACGCTTCACTTGAAACCTCGTTTTTCTCCGTATACTTGCGAGATTTTATTCTGAAAACGCCGCACGGTACCGCACCCGACCGATTCAAACCTCGTGTTGAGAACGAGTGAATGTGCAAATTTTATCGATCGATCTCGAGCGACTGTTCAGTTTTGTTAAATAAACAGAAGTTTCAAGGGTTTACGCTAGCTAAAAGAAAAACTATTTAAAAGTCGCTCCAGGTCAGTCACAAAGTGGTGTAAATCGCTTACCACCACCTGAAGTACCTGAATCCGAAATGACCTCCTCTACGTTCTATAAATAATTCTTCTCTTCTTCGCTACAAGAAGCCGATGGAAAAATTCACCTCCTAATAGAGATAAGAAAAAAAATCGGAAGTAGGTCATATCGGATATCGCGGTACCTTCTTAGTTGGGCCTGTAGAAGCCCGATTAAACTTTTTTTCTACGTATGAAACATCAACAGGCGACGCTTTTTACAGCCTGGACTTTACTTACTTTTTTGCACGTGAATTTGCCTACTTTTTAAGAAAGAGAAATAATCCCCTCTCTTCTCCCCTTTTCTCACATGCAACCTATAACTAATTGCAAATCCGCTCTATCACCTCCTGTCATCTTCACTCTGTCATTCCCTCTTTCTCTATTATGGCGTTGACCCTTCGGCATCTTGTGACTGCCTTTGTCTAAGTCGAGAGTAAAAATAAAGACAAGGGAGGAAAAAAATCCTTTTGAATAAAATTCGAGGGGTCGCAAGCATTATCGAGGGGTCGTCGTACAACATGGAATGCTCGTCTTTTTTGCGATGAAAAGGATCGTTTATATATACATATTATATATATATATATATTTACTATAGTGGTGCGAGTGTGCGATGCTAATTACGTGTAAAGATGTTAAGAGCGGGCGAAAGAAGATGGAAAAAAGGAAAACGGGGTCGGCGGGTTTGAAGGTTCCGTGGGCGAATGTGGGGGCCTGAAAGAAAACCTTTAATATTATATATATATCTCCTCTACATTGCTACCATTTACTATGCTGTCTCTATTGTACATATATTATATATCCATATTATATTCTATGTATATTCACATTTACATGGACGTACTATTGTCTAATTTATATTATATATATATATATATATATATACATATGCATACTACTACTAAAAAAATTAAGAAACATATGGCACACTAATGCGCAGGATACTATAAAACTTGCTCTTTTAAAATAATATCTATTTCAAATATTCTACAGTACAGTAACTTTTCCCAGCAGTCGATTAGTTGAAAACACGATGAAAAAACAATTTCCTGCGTATTGCGCCAGATGTTTCATACCATAACTTATATAAATATTTTTTTCCCAGTACTACTACTACTACTACTGCTACTACTACTACCTACTACTACTATACTACTATTACTACTATTGTCTACTATTACTTCTGTTACTTGCGTTTCTGAGTGCGCGGACGCAAAACGTCTCTTTTTCTCTTGCTCTCTCTCACACACACGTGTTATGGTTCTCTCTCTCTCTTGACCTTTTTTCCAGTACCCCCTATTATTGAGCCATTTACGTTCCAAGAGGGCCTGTCCGAGGGGATGAGGACGAGGACGGTGTGCGGGGTCGCGGCGGGTGATCCACCCCTGACAATATCCTGGTTAAAAGACGGCCAAAGTCCATTCCCGTTACCCCCGAATATCGCCTCGGTAACAAATGTTTCTCAATTGGACTCTTACTCGAGTCTACTCGGCATCACGAATCTCACCGCCGAGCACTCCGGCGATTACACTTGCGTCGCCGCGAACCCCGCCGCCGAAGTCAGGTACACGGCCAAGCTACAGGTAAAAGGTAACTAAAACGGAGGAAATCTCCGTTTAACGAAAAAAAGAATCACCTTTATCCGCTCACATACAGTGGCTTTATTCGTAGGATTAAAACGATAAGTAATCTCAATTTTCTCAAATTCCACGTTTCTGAAGAACCGATTAACGAATATCAATTTTTGATTACTAATCGATTCAATCTACTGGATGAAGCCAGTATTATTTTTGTTTGAGTTCATCATCAAACCAAATCTTGATCCGAGTGATTCCGGCTGCTTTCAAAATTCATAATTCAAAGACTGTTTGTGTCGGTTGTAGAGTTGGCTGAATCACAAAGATCGAATCCTTTTCGAATATCCAATTACCGTTGAATTTTGTTTTAAAATTATTATTTCTATTATTTTTTTTAGATTGTCCATGTCATTATGCTCCCTTAACGATTGACCTCGTTCTCTCGTTGGAAAAACAAGAAAACATTAAAAGAAAGAGAAATTGGAATTTCATTGGAATGTAGCGAATAGGCGAGAGGACGAGCGCGAACCCAAGGAATTCCATCTGCCTGGATTATAGTTTCCAATCGTCCGGAGTCATTCCAGACAACTTCCCACCCTCCTTGGAAAGCATTCGCCATCTCCCATCACTCCCCTACACACAGTGTGTATTTTATATTTACGTTGCTTTGGCTCTCTGGGAATGCGTCGGTATCTCGTGGACACCCCTCGAGGTTTGCTTGACTTGAACCGAAATAACATAAAGGTAAAACGAGAAAAAACAGTGTTATGCACCTTGAATCCTCGATAAAATGAATAATTTTTTTTTCAAGATCCGGAAGGAACTTTGGCGGCGAATTTTTCGGATTTTTAGCCCAACAGCATGATTATTATACAGAACAGTAGGAGCATGTTCAGTTGTTATTAAGATATTATACCTGCATGCTAATTCACACGAGAAAACATGAGCATTCGAGTATGTACTATTCGTATCTTTAACTTTAGCGGCACAGTAATCTCTTTATGTAACGTAATCTCTGTCTCGTTTAGTCTGTAATAAGCACCACGATTAACCACATTGTTAACTAAATATGTACTCTCTTATTTTTTTTAGCCGAGTGCAAGCACGTTCCTGAGAAAAAAGAACAAAATTTACCGTCACGTATATAATGCGCGCTATGAAACACTAAAAAATTCCCCCACTTACCCGTTTGTTGGGCTCGTTTGAAAGAAACAACACCTCTTTTCTACTCACTTATTATTCGCATGCTCGTAATATCTCACTTTTTGCAATTTTAATACCATTTACTATCTCTCGTTCTTACTCAGTGTCTGTTCTTTTTTATACTCTCTTTCTCTCTATCTCGCTTATCTAACTGTCACGCTTAAACTTTTCTAGAAAAAAAATTAAATCCTCTTTATACGCAACGATCAAGTACATTCACGCAATTATGTCTCTTTTATCTTTCAAAAAATTTTTACAACGAAGAATTAATGAAAATAATTACGGTAACGAGCGAAAAAAGTTTATGAATCCCTTGTGAAAGCTTGATCGTTACATATATATCATAGTAGTACGTATGCTATAAATTGAAAAGTGAATATAAAAAAATCGAAAAAAAGCTAGATAATACATACGCGGATACTTAAATGTATCTATTCATACTTTACTTATATACTTTATTTAACATTTGCCTTTATAATCCTATGTTTTAATCTTCACTATGAAAATGAGCTACTATAATCTTCCCCTTGTCTCGCACTATACACTCGTCTCTTTCCACTCACACGCCCGTCTATATCTTTCGAGTTCTACTTATTTCACGTTTAATATATTCAGAGCTGACATGTGATATAAAGAATAAATCTGATTTGTTTGTTCAATTTCGACACATGTACATATATATATACATAATACATATGCTGCAGCACGCGTTTAATGCGTGGCCGAAATATTTTTGCCGATTATATACATTGTATCATAATGTTGAGAATTCCTATATCTATATATATCACAGTATCTTGCTTGTGCAGCGTTTTTTTAATACCACAGTAAGAGTAGAACCCGCAAACAACAACAGCAACAATTATCAAAACCCCCTTTTAAAAAGAAGTTACTTGATGCGCGTCGGACAACAGAAAATTATTTTTTATTCTCATGATTGAAGCAGAAAAAAAAGAAACATAATTTCTTTATTCTGTAAAATACAAGGGTCGGCACCCTGTTTTGCCCGTCTCGCATCATCGATTCACAACCAATCTCAACCCCTCAACCCCCTATCATCATATTACCTTCGATACTTTCTCTTTATAATCTTTATCTTTTCTCATTCTCTTTCTATCTCTGTCTCTCTTGTCTTTCGATTTTTCTCTCTTGAAACATTTTTACATATGAAATTTTTCATCAAGTTAAAAAAAAGTCAATTGATCAGATAATTTTTTCAATTTCAAATCAAAAAATTTTTTCTCACAATGAAAGATGGAGAAAATTTTTTCCTTCCTCTTAGTAGGCCAACTCTGGAGATTGACGGATTATTCTTTAACTACAGCGTACGCATGATGTGTTCGCAGTGCCACCACGTTGGACCGTCGAGCCTACTGACGTGAGCGTCGAGAGAAATCGTCACGTGGCGCTTCACTGTCAAGCTTCTGGCGTGCCGACACCCGTCATTGTTTGGAAGAAGGCGGCTGGCAAGTATCCAGGATTATAACTGCAATTATCGAATAAAAATCTTAGATTGAATAAATATTACTTCTGAACCATTAAAAAATTTCGTTTTAATATTCATGGTAAATCTATTGAATTTTCGTCAACGTAAGATTATAATTTTCTCAACTGTAAAATTGTGTAAAATGAAGAATTTTTTGCAAAAAAAAAGTTGAATGGAGAGAATAATATGTAATGTACACAGGAAGCAAATCGGGCGAATATGAGGAGCTGCGCGAGAGGCCGTACACAAAGATACTTAGCAACGGCACGTTGCTGCTTCAGCACGTTAAGGAGGACAGGGAGGGTTTTTATCTCTGTCAGGCGAGCAACGGCATTGGCACTGGCATCGGCAAAGTCGTGCAGCTCAAAGTCAATTGTAAGTTTCATATACATACGTATGTATTGATGTACATATGATTGATTAATACAACTTTAGTAAATGAATAAATTTTGTCGAAAAAAAAAACAGCATCTCCGTACTTTACCGCCCAGTCAAGGCTCGTTACTGTGAAAAAGGGAGATACGGCCACTTTACATTGTGAAGTGCATGGTGACAAGCCGATTACTGTCATATGGTTGAAAGGTGGCAAGACTGAGCTTAATCCATCCACGAATTATCGGTAAAAAAACATCATTTCAAATTTATTAAATACTTAAATGATAGTTAATAGTTTTAAAAAATTTATGACATTTCTAAGTATAAAAAATTAAATCTATAGAGTTACTGTGAAACAAGAAGTCACTCCGGATGGCGTAGTAGCTCAAATGCAAATTTCATCAGCCGAAGCTTCTGACAGCGGTGCCTACTTTTGCCAAGCAAGCAATCTTTACGGCCGCGATCAGCAATTGGTTCAATTATTGGTACAGGAACCGCCTCAGCCGCCAAATTCACTTGAAACGGTTATGGTAGCCAGTAGAAGCATTAATGTAAAATGGCAATACAAATCTCAGGATACTAACGACGTCACAAAATACATATTACAATACAAAGAAGGAGATGGTAAAACGAATTCAAATTTATTTGTTAAATTTAAAAAATTTCAAATGTTTAACAGTATTACATAGTTCGAGGTAAATTAAATTCCATTATATTTCATCTTGTAGGTGGTATGTGGCAGCAACAAGAATTCACTGGTCCGCCTCTTCCATACGCTGCTTTGATTGACGATCTCAAACCGGCCACGCGTTACACGATACGTTTGTTGGCCGAGGGCCCAGCTGGCAGATCTGTACCATCTCCTGAACTTATAGTAAGAACCGAACCTCAACGTCCTGCCGGTCCACCGATCAATCTTGCCGCACGTTCAATTTCATCCACCGAGATAATAGTGAATTGGTCACCGCCGTTACCCGAATTACGTCACGGTGATATACAAGGATTTAATGTTGGTTATCGCGAAACAAGGTGATCGTTTATACAATTTGTTCTCTGTTCGAGTAAACAAAAAATTTCTCTCTAAAACCTGAAATTTTGACTTTCTAGCTCTGGAAATTTATCGTATAATTTCACTTCTGTTCCTGGTGATGGCGAAGAGGGCGGCGGTGAACTTCGTTTAACTGGTTTGCGACCCTACACTAGATACACGCTTGTTGTGCAAGCGTATAATCAGGTTGGCTCGGGACCGTTATCAGATCCGTTGCTCACGCAAACGTCCGAAGATGGTAAATGAAACAACAATAATTTCTTGAGGAAATTCTAGTTTTTCTAGTTGAAGTTCTGTCATCAAAAATTCATATCATGATTCCAAGCTTTTTATTTATAGCTTTTGAATTACAATTTTTCCACTAATTTTTTCAGTTTTTTTGAATAAAAGTGTATTTTATAGTTATGAAAATAGTAAAAATTTTTATAATCGTATATAATTTTAATAGTTTGCTTTAAATTCGAACGAGACAAATAAGATCGATAATTTGATAACAAGCGGTTAAAACTTTAGAATTTTTATGAATGAATTAATTTTTCAGTGCCCAATATGCCACCAGAGGACGTGAGGTGTGCGGCGTTGACCTCACAATCGCTTCAGGTTTCCTGGCAGCCACCACCCAGTGCACATACTAACGGCATAATTCAGGGTTATAAATTGACGTACGAGCCGATACTGTCTGATTCTTGGCGCAGTATCGACGAAATGGAGGTAAATATATCAACCTCCAAATTCGTTGTCACGACTTGCACAATTTAATGTTTATTCGAATGTATTGCGTTACTCATTATGCAGATACGAAAGACGAGCGCTCTTACGACTGTACTGACCAGTTTGCGAAAGTACACCAATTACACCATTCAGGTGCTGGCCTTCACGAGAGTTGGAGACGGTGTTCCAACGACAGTCACCTACTGTCAAACTGAAGAAGATGGTGGGCTACGAAAAAATTCTATTATACACACAAACGAGCTGGCAAAATTATTAAAATTATTATCAATAATGCTATTATAATTACATATTTATTCAAATTCAATAAACAGTTGTAAGTTATTTGACACACAAGTACTTCTTAAATTTGTGCTTAATTGCAGTTCCTGGTAGTCCAGCTGACATCAAGGTCGTTGTGAGCTCTCCACAAGCGCTATTTATATCATGGTTACCACCGTTGGAACCTAACGGCGTTATTACTAAGTATAATTTGTATACGCGAGTGGTAGACGGACATCAGGAAGTAAATCACGGTAAACGAACGCTACCGGCCACGAACACATACTTCGAAGCTACCAGTCTTCAGCAACACGTAGAGTATCAATTCTGGGTGACCGGTAGCACGCGAGTTGGCGAAGGACAGAGCTCGCGTGTGGCCGCACAGGTACCCAGCAATCGCATACCGGCGCGTATAACGTCCTTCGGCGGCCACGTGGTACGGCCTTGGCGTGGATCGGCAACCTTGGTATGCAACGCGGTAGGCGATGGTACCAGGGAATGGTTCAAGGGCAGCATGGAACAGTTGCACACCGACACATCGCGCAATATACAAATTCTGTCATCTGGCGAGCTCGTTTTATCGAATTTACAAGCTCAAGATGGCGGTAACTACACGTGTCAGGTTGAAAACGCCGAAGGGAGCGACAGATTACATTACTTTCTGATTGTGCAAGGTGGGCATTAATTTAGCACTGCTATCATGTAACAGTTTTAATTATTGTTTTATTCTTTTCACAGTTCCACCGAATGCACCAGTTCTTTATGTTACGAGTTCTACATACAACAGCATACTTCTGCATTGGAAGCCTGGGAATAACGGTGGAGCACCACTCACAGGCTATACGCTTCATTACCGTACGACTCATGGGAACCTTGACGAGTTGCAATTGACACGACACGCGACCAGCCACGAGCTAAAGGTTTGGTCTAAAAGAATTGCAAAAAATAAAAAAAGTCAAATGAACATCTGAATATGACCTTGAAAATATTTGCAGGGTTTACTATGCGGTAACACGTATCAGCTGTACTTAGTATCGCATAATAAAATTGGTAGCAGTCCAGCATCTCCAGTTTTATCGGTACGAACTCAAGGTCAAGCACCAGGTATACCACCGACTGCTGCATTTCTCAGTCCCAATTCAACAACTTTAATATTGAGACTACACGCATGGCCAGACAACGGCTGTCCGATACTGCATTTTGTCATACAATACCGGCCTATCAACGAATTTCATTGGACTCTGGTATCGAACAGTGTGAAGATGCAACGACGTTTTGTCGTAACAAATTTATCGCCCAGTTCGGTTTACCAGCTCAAAGTTGAAGCTTATAATGTCGCTGGTAGCAGCCAAGCAGAGTTCACATTTGTAACATTAACGAAAGAAGGAGGTAAATACGACCCCATTGAAAATATTTATGCAAATTCAATTATAATTTATACATTTTTAAATGTTGATATTTCGGTAAAAAAAAATTTTAATGTTTTATTTATCAATATTTTTTTAATATAAAAATATACATTTATTAGAAAATATGCGATATTGAAATAACAATCGTTATACCGCCGTATTCATTTTTGATGTATCATCGATAATTAAAATTCCGAGAATTAATAATGGTATTTCAAATTTACAGAACCGCCACCACCAGAATTATCAAAAAGAGGACTCATCTCAGTTATACCATTTTACGCTGACGTTAAAGTCATGCTACCGCTAATTATTGCCACACTGGCGGTGGTCACTGCCCTCGTTATCATCGCGTTCAGATGGCGAAACCGTAAGTACAATGTAAATCTTTCTGAGAAGAAAATAGTGAACGAACGTTCCCTTTCGCAGGGTATTTGGGGGACAGGGTGCAGCGACCCATGAAAGAGTCGCAAGAGAATCAACAGAACGCGGAAACGCAGCGCGAGCGCTATTACGCGACAATACACAAGGTTGTGCTGCAGCAAGCGAACGCCGGGGCCTCGGACAAAATACCAGGTGAAATATCATTGCGAAAAAAGAAATATCCAGGTTTGGCTACAAGATGAATATTTATTGGTCTTTTATTGTACAGTGAGAAATGCTAATTAACTAAGATACTTTAGATGAAACGAATTGATTCGACTAATGAAATGAATTGAATAAATTTTATGGAAACTTATAGAAAAAAAGCAGAAAGCTTCTCATATTTATTGCCTTGCAAAAATTTTCTTTTCTATCGCGTTTTCATTCTGTACGATAAAGGGTGAAGTGACTATTACCACTGAAACATTGTCAAAAACGAGATTTGAAAGGTAGGCGATTTTTTCCATGATCGGTTACAGAGACAGCGGAGGATATCTCGCCGTACGCTACGTTCCAGCTTTCGGAAGGTGGCGGGGGAAACCTGGGCGGATTGGGTGGACTAGGGGCTCTTGGAGGCGCAGCCGAATCCTCGGCCGGAGTGCTGCATCCGAACAATACCCTGTTGCACAGTTTCATGTATCACGAGCACGCGATGACGGAGGGATGCGCGAGTCCACCTCCTGCAGCAGCGGTAAAACGAGAGACAATAATAATATTATACAAAATCACGACCTCTTATAACGTGTTATAACTCCAACAGAGCATGAAGAGTGTGTCATCGAGGAGGCGACAGCAGAGGAAGCAACACACGCCGGGCGACGTGGAGAGCGACGAGAGCGAGTCCGACCCGGACCAGCTAACGAGCTCACGGACCGAATCGTCCAACCAACTGGATCCCGGCAAGCTCAAGCACAGTCTGTATTATTTTGTAAAATGATTTTATTTTTTTCTGGCGACAGTGTTAATCGGAACGAAAAATTTCGTCGCATTTCAGTCCGCGCGGTATCGGACTTCATCTATCACGGCACGTCGAGCACGTCGTCGGACATATCGCCGATGTCGGAACAGAAATCGCTGCCACGGCGGGGACGATCTAGGTATTTCATATCTTACTACAACTAAATAAAGTAATTATCAAGCTCCATAAAATCAATTTCTTTCTTGAAAAATAGAAACATTGTAGTTTAGTTTAGACCGAAAATTCGTCTGTTTTACTATTTAAAAATGGATGGTTTTTGAATTTCCAAAAAGATGGCACGTTCCCAGTAGAAGTTCGCTGAGAACTTTACTACCACCGATGTCAGTGGCCGAAACGGCTTTCGTGAGGGGTAGCCGTGACGTCTCGTCAACAGTTCAACCGACCAACGAGCGCCCGGAATTGAGCGAAGCCGAATGCGACATCGACTCGCTCAAGAAACTCAAATTGGGATTGAGGAGCTCGCTCTGGTCGAGACCAGGCACTCAAAACAATCCGTCGTCCGATTACTCGATCGCAGTTTAAAACATCAATAATCGATTACGTAGCGCCATTTAACTAATTTAAGAGCGCGAAAACATTTTTTCAATAATAATAATAATAATAAGTGCCAAAAGACTAATTTCTTTTTGCTCAGGCGATAGGATTTTATGAACGAGAGAGAAATTTAACGATATGAAGATTAAGTTTTTAAATGGTTTCGTCGATTTCCCTGACGATTTCTAAGAACGATATATTCGACGTTGAAAGAAAAAGTAATACAATTAGGCATAGGCGTGGATGTAATAATGAGAGACTAAGTGAAATTTATTTAACGTTCAGTGATTGTCAATTAAGCGAACGTAACTTGAATGAGAATTTTGATTCGCGTTTCTCTCTCATTGTGTCCATGTAACGTCATATAGATGCGTGCGTGTATATAATATATATATATATATATATATATGTATGTATGTGTGTTATGCGTCTGTATTCATGCGAGTACGAGCGAGTAAGCGATCGAGAATGAAACGAGCGTGCATTGTGTATGCGTGCCAAACGACAATTTGCTCACAAACTCTGTTTCAAATGCCGCCGTTTATTGTGGCGAGAAGAGCGGATGTGTCGTATTCATCCAAGAACCAAAAGACTTTAATCGCAAAACAGTCACCTTGCTTACGCGCGGCGATGAAACGAATAATAAAAGAAAAACACGACCATTTGTGAAAATAATACGTTGAAGGAAGAAAAATGACGATTCAGCGTAGAGTTATTTTAAAACGAACTTATCCCAGAAAGGGTATTTTTTATCCGCCCGTTTAGCGTGACTCGTTTTACAAGTGTGCGTATCGCGGCCTCATTAGGAGACAAGAAAAAAGAGAATTGAATAAATTTAAATCGCAGTTGTCCTTTGAGCGCATGACTCTTAATAGGGAAATCGCAAAATCGAGTCACTCGAGTAAAATCACTCGTGGGTTCGAAATTGCTTTTTTTCATTACTTATAGATTTTAAAGCATCTCTTCCCCGACTCCGTTGAAAGAATGAAGATTATATTCGATAAGATATTTATAAGTAGCTTAATGTTCAGGGCATTTCAACGTCGTTATTACTCGATTACTTGTTTTTCATTTTACGCGACTCGAGGCAGTCTTCTCTTCCTTTCCTTGCGGCAATAGCTAACGAAACAATAACTATGCGCTCACACTCAACATTTTTGTCAGACTAAATGCGAGGAGAAAAATATTAGTATACAATAATAGCGTGTAAATAGGTGCAGTAAGGGATCGCAAATGTTTCCTGAATATATAGTAGCGTAAATGAGAAAAAAGATTTTTTACGACTCACTGCCACATGATTTAGACTGCCACTTGAGGCGCAATCTTCGTCTCGTCATTTCCTTTTTTACCTTGTTGTAACGTTTAAGTGGATGTTCCTTTTGTATCTCGATTATTATCGGAGTTACAGAGATCTACGCTGTCTCACGATAATAACATAAGGCGGTTCAGACAAAACTGAAAAAAATTGTATACAATTACCACTTTTGTACTTATCCGATCGACTAATAATTTTTTCCAAGGTTTCGAAAATAAGAACAAAAACACGCGAAACGACCAAAATATCGAAAAAATAAAGGACATTGAACAATTTACAAACACTTCTAAAGTTTTTCCGTTTTGTAAGTACTTTAATAGTGTAGAGAAGATAAAAAGATTCGTTAACCTAGTCAAAGAATTTATGATTATTGATGACTGTTGTAGCTCTAATTGAACGCTCGATGATCCCGATTTTTGCAGTCGTCCGAGATTGAGACTAAATTGGAGTAATAAATATGTCAATACCGCGAGATCTCGAGCGAACAAATCGATACCAATTCGTGTAACGGTCGACTGCAAAAAGTAGAGAATCATATAAGTATTTATACATATATTATATGTATACAATATGTTACGATATATGAGAATGTATATACGAAACGAAAGCACGTCAATCAAACTTGTAAAGATCAATTACGTAATTTTTATTAGGTCGTTTATTGATAGCGATATATATATACATATATATATATATATATATATGTAAATATATGAATGGAGCATGCGAAGTCGTCCGCTCAGACATTTTTTTCCGATCGGGCGCTTTCTTTGAGGCCTCGAGCAATTTTTGTACCGTTAACACCTGTATATTTGTTCTCGGAAAATGTAATCGAACGAGATTTTTACGTTGGGCGAACTATACATGTAGCGTCAGAGTAGCCAATTGTAACTGACGAGAGAGAAAGAGTAACGCAATTTTTCCCCGTAAACGATAAATTATTCGACAGGTGCAAAGATAAAACCTTCCTTTCGATTCGGCTATGAAAAATGAATTTATTGAGAACGCGGTAATTGTGAACACACAGTGTCTAGATACATTATTATCATTATTATTAGTACTCTAATTATTGTTATCGAAACTGAATTTCGAGCGAATCAAACGAATAATTATTGTAATTTACTTATTGAGTATAGCTGTGACGAGTGCCTGAGCGTTGTGTGTATCGAAGAGAACAAGAGGAGTATAAAAACTCAATATGGAATAATATCCACGTATATCCGCGAATTCCCCGGCAAGAGCCGTACTTTTTGGCGCAAAAATTACGGCTATAAATAATATCCGCGACATTTTTTCGTCAAAACTTATCGTCGGCCAGAAATTCTTCCCATTCACTCGAACGAATGTGAGAAATGAAAGGAGAGTCAAAACAAATCCACTGGTTATGACATTTCAAGGCATTGTATATCGATCGGTAGCGTCGATTAACTAAAAAAAAAATCGATATCATATAAGACGACGAAAGAAGAAAGAAAAATAAACGATGATAACACAATAACGATTACAACGTTTTACTCGTGTCAATCCTCATTGTATCGACAACTTTTGTTTTTATTGTTTGTTTTTCTTTAATGCGTATAATTTATTGTATAACATATTTACATCGCTTATTGTTTGTTCTTGAGGCGTTTAAAGACGATTCTCTTACATATTTTATCGCGAGTGCACGATGCTTCGCGGAAAACGCAGCGCGCGATCGAACCAAGCGTGCTCGAATGCACCGCGTTACGGCTCACATATTTATTCGATCGTCACACAATCTCACGCACGCACGGCTCGCACACCGACACAGAACAGTTCAATTCTCTCCGCTCCGAATTCGCAATCGTCCACGTTGTCTCTCTTTTTTTTCTTCTGCGATGACATTCTTCAAAAATTGTAACGAAAAAAATCAGCAGTGACCCAAAACTGCGAGAGAAGAAAACGATTACGTAGAATTTCGTCACTCTCGTGTGTCGACACGCGAGGAGTCAAATTTTTTATTTCGCTCGGTACGCAATTTTTCGCGTTCCGAAAAACGAAACGTAATAGCGCCGGTAACGAGAAAAACACGAAGCGAGTTCGCACGTTGTAGAAACACACATACCACGCACACTTTCGTATAAAAACACACACAATCGACAAAATGCAAATGATCGCGATTATCACGATGGTCCCGTTTTCACTCCCCCGTGGGAAAAACCTCGATTACACTCTTACGCACAATTTCTCTTATTATTTTTCGGTCTGTCCCTCGTGACTTCTGTTTTTTGTTCCAGGCTCCTCGTAACAGGCATTTTCTCAGCGACTTGCGCAAAAACCGAGCCGAGTCATTGTGCGAGGCGATCTCCTACGACGGGTGCAATGAACTGGGCGAAAACGTACAAAAGGAAACGAGAGATACAAAGGCGGAGATAAGGATAACGCGTACTCGTCACATGTTGACTTCCCAGAGCTTGAAATAATTGTCGATCACTTCCAGGAACCATTTTCTTCGCTGCGGGTCTTTTATCAGCGGCGCGAGGGTCATCAGCTCGAGCTGGAGGAGCGCCTCGTTACCCAGGAGTTCGTCCAGCTGCTTCAGGAGCTTCGTGTCGCCGTGAAGTTTCAGCAGACTGGCGTAGGCGAAGATGTAGTACTGAACGCGCAGACGATCGACCGCCCACGCCTCGACCGAGTGATTCCCGCTGGCCGATTGTATCGCGCCCGTATGCTCCGTGTACCACGGCGTGAAGTAGTTGCTCAACTCGGCGGACGACACGTTCGAGATTCCACGTGCTTTCAGTCGCTCCTTGATACGGGCGTACACCTGCGGCGTGTAGACGAACACCTACAACGTTGAAAATTTTGTTAAAGCTGGTTTATTTTGGTATAGAAAAATTATGTCAAAAACGAGGTAAAATATTATCTGAGATGTATTGTCGAGTGAATCAGAACTAACTTTGTTATAATTTACAGCTGCATAGATAGACACGAAAATTTTTATCAGCGAGACCGGCAAATATTGTACGAATTATCTATTTCAAATAATTGAATACGATAGTGTCGATAAAGATTCAATTAGGATAGAAAATCTCAGTCGAAGAGGAAAATAAACTGTGAGTTACCTGATAGAGAGAATTTCCGGTTATGAAAGAAGCTATGTAATGCGAGCCGTAATTTCTAATGAAATTAACGACGCTGCTAATATCCCCAACCGTGATATTCTCGATTTCTCTCAACACGACCTCGTCGAGGATCATACTGTCGACGGAATTGGCCAGCTTCTGGTTATCGTGAAATCTGGCCACCCTCACGAGCACGTAACAGTGATTGCCCGTAATGAAAGACGAGTTGATGCCGAGATGTCTGGCTATCGCGGCCTTGGACCAGCTACCGGTGAACGCTCGCCAAGGTCGATCGAGGAGCTCGAAGGTGAAGTCGCGGAAGTAGGCTTGAAGCAGCTGACGCACGTTGTCGCAGAACTCCATGTGAAAGTCGCCGACGAATATCTCGGTGCTCTTGCCGGACTTGTTCGGGTGATGCTTGACGCTGATTGGATTGCGAAATACGTCGAGGGTAGGCTCGCGGAAGATCCAGTCGTCGGTGTCGTTTCGGGGTACCACGCGCATGCTGATGCTCAGGTACCCGTAACGACTGAACACGTTGACTGCACCACCGAGACGCGGACGCTGACTCCTCGTCGGTAACACATCGTGACTCAGCAGCGTCAGGATCACCAGGAGTACGCGAGGCCACATCTTCGACCTATCGCACCAGTTGCCCTCACCCGCGGGAACCTGCGAGAGGAAGTGTTTTAGTTTCATTCGAATCGAAATTATATAAAATTATTATGCAAACGAGTCTCTATGGTTGAACGAATACGATTCGTTTCGCTATTGGGAAAACACCCGAATTGGAGTTATCGAAATTATGTTTGTAAAGGGGTTTTCTTTTGAAATCTGAATAATCTGTATTTATCGACCGAAGTATTAGAGTTTTGGGGTTATTAATTTGTTTCGTCCGTCATGAATATTTGATGTACTCATCCGAATACATCAATTATTAAATATTGATTTTAACAACTTTCGAGTACCGATTCAGTTCTAAAAAGTATACTTTATTCTTCAGTTTTAATATCTTCGAACGTACTTCTGTCGGTGTTTCGTATCTTCAAAAGAATTCCCTTCCCTCTTACTTTTATTTTCATCGTCCTGGCCTATTAGCATCGACGTAGCGTTTTTCACTCGCTTTTCGGGTACCAGACGCTAGGATTCCGGTTCTGGCGCCGGCAAAGCTATGCATAAAACACGCCCGACCTCCCGACGTTGTGTATCCTCCGCTGATTTCTATTCGCTCTTGTTGCATAGTTTCGCGCGCGAACGCACCAAGGTGAATCGAGCGCTGAGGCCGAAGTGGTCACGACCCGAGATGCGTCAGACCGCCAATGACGAATACCCGGCCGTAATTACACGTCTCGCAAAAAAGGGAAGAACAAAGTTAGGAGTAGGGTAAACCGAGAATAGGAAAATGAAAAAAGAAACGACGAATCGCATCGCGAGCGTCCTTTTGTCGCGAACGAGGCCGGAGAACGAGTTTCTCTTACCGGCGAGATTCTCGCGCATCGAGGTGATTTTAAAGTATCGCGTCCCTGGCGATAGTTTGTGTAAATTCAAATGCGCAGAAAATTCAGAAGATGACCCGATTGTATATATTTTGCGTTTAAGTTTGTTTGAATTTCAAAGCGTCCCTGGCGACGATTCCAAAAGAGACCTGAATAAATTTCACATTTTAGTGGTTCAGACCGTCGCGATTGCGAATCCGTCTCTCATTCAAGGCGAGAATATTCTGTAATATGACATTACAGAAAACACAAGAAAGGCTCGCGCTTACGGCGAAATGAGACTCTTACCCAAGACCTTTTACGGGCTTTTCATTCGCGCAAAGGTCATCTTTCTTCGCGACTTCGAAAAGAACGAAAGAAAAAAAAAACCGGTAGAAAGGAAAAATCGAGAACTGTCACGTTCACAAAGAGCGATAAAATTCCCCGCGTCAATTTACAATAGATTTTCGATCGTATCGTTGCGCACTCGTGCGATCTATCGAACGAATTCGTGCGCGCCGTTTGCACTCGGCGCGTTTCGCGCGCTCCCGATCTCCCGATCGTTTTTCTCAAGTTCCGCTTTTCCCTCGAGCGCTGCTGAAAAACTGACAAGGTCACTTACGTGCTATCATCTTGGTACCGGATCAGCGAGGGCCCGTAACTCCCATGCTTTCGTTTTTTTTCTTCTCGGCGATTACGTCTTGCGAGGACGGCGAAGAGGGGAGGAAGGGGGGGGAGGTAGTTGCCCCCCACCTCGATCGAACTCGATTCGCGAAACGCACTCTCTGCCGATCGAGCGTGCAATTTTGTCAGTCCAACATTGGGCAACGCGAGCCCCTCGCACCGAAAGTAATCGTAGATCAACGAGAGAGAGAGAGAGAGAAAAAATTGTAACTCTCGCGGAGCTGAATCTCGGCCGTGCGCTCACGGATGACTGCCGCTTACATCACAACGGCCGATCGCGATCTCGCGTCCAGATGTCGGAGCGCACACTCGGATCGGAATGGTGGTGGTAATTCTCGCGCTCTCGCTCGCTCCGCGTTCATGGAGCCGACGATGGAGAAGGACGAGACCTTAGCGCGCGCGCGTCGTGACCGAGACTGCGAGGCAAATTGGAATGGGCCGCTCGTACGAGAGTTTAAAGTGAATTGTAGGAGGAGAGATTGGGAGGGGGGAAAATATACTGAAAACGAGTCGGTTATATGGTAACCCTTCCCTCTCCCCCTTTTGTGCACTGACACGGGAAGTCGACAGATTAGTAAATAACTTGAGACGTGATGAAAATTAATTTCTCTCTCTCTCGCTTTCATTCTTATATATTTAATACTTCAAGTTGCGATATTTAGTTTTTACATATAAAAAATGAGAAATAATCTTCTTGTTTTGGAACACTAAGTGTTTATTAATTGCATTCCGTAACGCAACACTCGCCTCAATTGTTTTCTTATTTTTCCCCGAGCTTGAAATGTACTGTTTGTTATTTAAGCAATTTTATATTCGACTGTGTAATTTAAAAATAAAAGACTTTAATTGATTTCAAAACCCTCGAATAATGGCACTGAAGAAATCCTACGTATCTGGACAGTGATAAAAAATCACGCATTGAATTAATAAATTTAATTCTCTATCGCTCTACTCTCTTTAAAGGCTACACCTTTTTTCTTCGCTCGAGCACGAGGTCAGTCACGTACGGGGTCGTCTCGTTTATTCGTTTTTTTTTCTTCGGCCATATTGTAATCACGCAAGAGGCCCTCTCTACGTGGTGATCTTTGCGATGGTATTTTTGTACCAGGGGGTACTATTTTCGGTGAGAAAAAAAAAGTCGAGAAGGGACAGGCACGATTACCCACGCAGCGTGTGCCGTTCAATCAAGCGGTTAATGAATGCAGGCGGGCAACGTCCGGGATGCATACAATTCCTTCGAACCGCCGAAGAAATTACCGGATAAGCGTACTTACCGAAGCGGGTACTTGTAACGCGATCGCGCGATCAGGGTAACAAACATCGATTATGTAATTATGAACAACTACGCGTTCGCGTTCGATAAAAATTCACAACTCGCAGAATCGAAATTCTATACAATTTTTAATCAAAAATCTCGATCGAAACTGAAGATTTCGTTCTTCTGAATTCTGGTAAAATTTCAAAGCGATGGATTGAATTTTTACGTTTGTATTTTAAAAATCCGTTTCGCGGTAATCACGTGATAATCCTTCTGCGCAGCCTCATTGCGTCTCGTACGTATTCATGATGGCGTCGACGGCGACGATGGCGACGTAAGGTCGGTCAGGTATTGCTTGACGTTACCACCTCGCCGCGTGTTTGGGTCGCGACAACAAAACAAACGGAGTGGCGTGACGTCTCCATGCTGGCAGAAGATTTCTATTCTTTACAGAATGGAGATACGTAGCGCGCAGTGAAGAATAGGAGTTTTTTTTAGGAATTTGCTCGATCGCAAGTGTGCGTTACGCGTATATACATACATTGTAAATAAATCATTGAAGTTCAGAATGAACGACCTAAGCGATAAGTTCTGTTACGTATACAGCTCTTCTTTAGAGTGTAAGATACAAATAAAAATGTGAGTACGATTTTTATTTTCTTTGTTATTATTATAAACATTTTCGAGTTTGGTATTTCTTTTTTATGTGCTTTCTAGTCAATGTAAATTCTTTATTCGATGTTCCTTGAAGAGATTTTCGTGACGAAAACACTTACGATACCGCACGATAAATCCCTCTAATCCCATCGGTATAGGTTAATGTACTAAATCGCTGTTAACTTGATAAAATCCGTACTGTTTACACGAATGCCCCTGTCACATTCCTATCACGTGAAGTGAAACAGAATGAGAGAAACCGAGCGAGCGATAAATATTTGATCAGTATGCTATTTGCATAAGCGGATCAAGCTGGATTCATATTATAGCGTTAAATCGCAAGATCATACCGTGACGCACGGAATAATAACAGATCCAGAGATTGTGTAATGTATTATATTACATCTCGTTTCTTCCAGTGGTACATTAGATGGTAGACGACAGAGACCCGAGTACGAAGAGCTGCTTCGAGATCCAATGCTGAAGTTTTCCGGTCTCTACAATTCCTACAACGAAAAAGGTGATCTGTCCGCCACTGTGCAAGTTTGGACAAGTGGCAGGCCGCTAGCTTTACCTGTTTATACGTCTCATAAACATTTTACTACACGTTGGAAGTATGTTTCCATTTGTTATATATTTGTCCTAATCGGTAATTTTCCGATATCCGATAATCAATGATTTCAATTTGGCTATAATTTTAGTTGGAACGAGTGGATTACTTTGCCTATTTCTTACTGTGATTTACCTCGAGATGCTCAGTTGTGTATAAATATTTACGATTGTACCGGTCCTGGTAGACAGACCATTGTTGGTGGAACCACGATCTCTCTATTTGGAAAGCATGGAGTTTTTCGGGAGGGTATGTTAGATCTGAGGGTATGGCCAGGGGTGGAAGCTGATGGTAATGTACCTACGACAACTCAAGGTAAAATTAAAGACGAAGGAAAAGAACAAATGCAACGTTTAGCAAAACTAGCCAAGAAACACAGAAGTGGACAAATGACAAAAGTCGATTGGTTGGATAGATTAACTTTTAGAGAAATAGAGATAATAAATGAGAGTGAAAAAATGGCTTCAGAGTACTACTATCTTACGGTAGAATTTCCTAAGATAGAGCTGAACGATACACCAGTAAGCAGTTGATATTTTCAAATTTTTATCTTAAAAAACATAATACTTTATTTTAAATATTGTAATTATTTTCAGTATTGCGTGGTGTATTATGAAAAAGATGGAGATGAAATTATTCAACATAGGAGTCAGCCAGATGTTGTAACACTACCAGATTACGAAATTTTACAGGTATTGATAAAATTATAAGTTTTATGTGAAATTACTGAAATAATATTTCTGTAATTAGTTACACTGTCAGGGTCATATGCTCTCTAAACGTTATAATTGAATAATTTGATTAATTTTCGGGCTTGTCCGTTTATAGACAATGTAAATGTAAACATCGCATGTAAGTATATTTAAGGGTAGAATATCTTGCCTCACACCGCACCTTGCATCTTGCATAGTACTTGTGAACGGTCATCTATAGTTTAGTCTACTTAATCTGAAGCCTTAGCTGTAAAGAACGCGTGTACGATGTTGAAATGGTTGGTTATGGTTCCGAGGATACTTTACAATATCGCGAGAACAGTGATAAAAGAACTTTTGTTGTGCATCGAAGAACTTTCCGAGATATGTGTTTATAATTTATTCACAATTTGGGATTTTGATAAATCGTCAAACGTAACGTACACAGCACTGATAGTTGTTCGCTTACTGTTATATTTGCGGAGATATTAGGAAAAATGTTTCTAAATGTCATTATATATTATTGGTATAATTAATTGCAGGAAAACCTTGTAGAAGCGAAACATCACAAATTAGCACGTAGCTTGAGAAGTGGCGGTAACACAAGGGAGCTCAAACCGACTGCAACTGTACGAGACGCACTTAACACGATTTTGGCATACCCACCAACTACTGCACTATCCACAGAAGAGCAGGATTTGATTTGGAAATACAGGTTCTACTTGTCGAGTCAAAAGAAAGCACTTACGAAATTTGTCAAATGTGTGAATTGGAAAGTAGCCGGAGAGGAACGCCAAGCATTGGAAATGTTAGCGTGTTGGGCACCACCTGATCCGGAAGATGCCCTAGAATTGTTAGGACCGGCATTTACGTATCCAGCCGTGAGGCGGTATGCTATCGATCGATTGAACCAAGCACCAGACGACGATTTGATGTTATATTTGTTGCAATTGGTGCAAGCTTTGAAATATGAAGACTTTAGCATCATTAAAGCAAGTTATGAGCGATTAAGAGAGAAAGAAATTGAAAAAAGCGATAGAGATATTAGAATTAACGATGTATCTTCTACGGCGTCCTTCGAGTCTGTGAGTATATTGAAACTTTTAATGATTATAGTATATTTATTATACAATTGTTTTACAGACTCCTGATTCGGAATCAAAGAACGCAACGTCGGACGTAGAACTTGTGACTGATTTATCTTCGTTCCTCATAACACGAGCCTGTCAAAATTCCACGTTAGCTAATTATTTTTACTGGTACTTATCTATCGAATGCGAAGAACAACTTGACCAAGCGACGCCGGTGAAACAAGACTCGCGTATACGTGAAATGTACTTAACTGTTATGAAAATGTTTTCTTTAACATTGGGCAATGGTGGAACAGTTTGGCAAAAGAGACGTGCTTTTCTAACGCGACAGAAAACATTCATCGACCAACTGGTGGCGCTTGTTAAAGCAGTAGCCCGTGAGAGTGGGAATCGCAAGAAGAAAACTGACCGACTTAAGGCTCTACTTGCTGAACCTGATCCAGCTTTTAAAATAAATTTTTCAAATTTCGAACCAATACCGTTCCCACTTGATCCGGAAATTTGCATCAAGGGTATCATACCAGAAAAGTAAGCATTTTTTTCATTCTTATGACGAAGAAATATAATCGATAATGATTTGATCCAACTAATTTAATAATTTCTTCTCTACAGAGCTAGCCTCTTCAAATCTGCCTTAATGCCATCTAAATTACACTTTTTAACTACTGATGATACCGAGTACATTGCAATCTTCAAGTTTGGCGATGATTTGAGGCAAGATCAATTGATTCTGCAAACTATAGCTTTGATGGACAAACTTTTACGAAGAGAAAATTTAGACTTGAAATTGACACCATATCGGTAAATTTTTCATAGCTTTAGAATAAAATAAAATTGTGATATTATTAACAATAAAATTTTTGCAGAGTTTTAGCGACTAGTACTAGACATGGATTCTTACAATTTATCGAATCAGTTACTGTAGCTGAAGTATTAGCAACTGAAGGTTCGATATTAAATTTCTTCAGGAAACATCACCCGTCCGAAACTGGTCCTTATGGTGTTGCTTCGGATGTGATGGACACATATGTACGAAGTTGTGGTATGTAAAATAAAAAAGTCTTTTGGTAATATAAAAAGTTATTTAAAAATAACGTAATATTTTCGTTTTCAGCGGGGTACTGTATTATTACATACGTATTGGGTGTTGGAGACCGACACTTGGATAATTTGCTATTGACGACAACAGGTAAGAAAAAATGATAAGATCAAAATTAATATGTGAGTGAAGAAAGAAATTAAGAATGTGATATGTTTCAGGTAAATTATTCCATATAGACTTCGGGTATATTTTAGGACGGGATCCTAAACCCTTACCTCCACCAATGAAATTGAGCAAAGAAATGGTTGAAGCCATGGGAGGTGTAAATTCAGAACATTATCATGAATTCAAAAAACAATGTTATACAGCGTTTTTACATTTGCGGAGACACGCAAATTTGTTATTAAATTTGTTCTCGTTAATGGTTGATGCAAGTGTGCCAGATATTGCACTAGAACCCGATAAAGCGGTGAAAAAAGTTCAAGACAAGCTGCGGTTAGATTTAAGCGATGAAGAAGCCGTTCATTATGTGCAAAATCTATTGGACTTATCGGTAACTGCAGTGATGGCTGCTCTCGTCGAACAGCTACACAAATTTGCACAGTATTGGAGAAAATAATGGACTTCAATGATACTCACGAAGACTGTTATAAATATAAATACAATGTATATTTATACTCAGGACCAAGTGTCTAGGAATAATTTTAAATTATTGTTGTACAACATTATTTTAAATAAAAAATATTTTATTAAAATTTGTTTACTTCCTGTTAATTTTTAATGTTGTATAACCCTTTAAGAAAAAAAGTATTATAAATCATTGATTTTATTTTATTTTAATGTTAATGTTTTCAAATAATTTTTTTAATAGGATAACTTGATGGAATAAAATGAAATTCACAAAATTTATAATCCCATTACGTAAATATTCATATATTTATTTAGCGTTTAATTACAGTATTGTGCACATGGTAGAAATAAAAAGATAATATTTGTTAGTGTTGAAAATATCAAATTGTTATAATATATGAACGTCATAGTACCTACTTTTATCAATTATATCACTTTATGCCATTGAAATTCATAATTTCATTTGGCGCAATATCCCAAAAATTTTGCCAATTTTACATAATAAACATACTTCATACTTACTTTTATATTACACGTATATCATAAGCATACGAATTTGTTTCTTACGCAAGTGTTATTCATATATCAGAGATATCTTTCACATTAACAATTCGTTTTGAAAACTCTGATAGGTTGACGAGTTCTTACAATATACCTATTAATTTAAAAAGCAATGTTACACGTCCATTAATCCGATTCATCATCATTATAATATATACATATGTAACCATTTTTAAAGAACACCATGTGAAATAAAAACATACATTTTATTCCTTTATAAATTTATTCCTAATAACATGAGACTATAAAGAATATAATAATTCTTATCAGAATATTCTTGCAAATCTGTCTTGTTTGTAAAGTAGTCCGATAAAAACTGTAAATGATGTTCGATTGATTTGACTCTAGATTTTATTTAAAAAATAAAAAAATGTTTAATGAAATGAATATTATAATCTAGAATTAGAATCTTTCGATTACACATTCACATACGTACGTATTAACCCACTGATATATACACTTTACAAAATTGATTTTTCTTTGTATATTTAATTATTGCGCTGTTGTTTAGAAACATTCATTTAAAATAAAAGTACATATCTAATTTAGGCTTTCTAATCATCCCTCCTCAAACATGACAGATTTCTTTCAACAAAACATCTTAATTAATTCATTATACAGAATCTTACAACACGCGGGATTACATATTATATCGCAATTGAAACAAATGTAGGCATCAATAGACTTCCATGATTGATTCTTTGCCTAAACTATAATCTATAAAAATTAATCGTTTTATAATCCTATAGGAAAGAAATTATCGTTCTGAATTTGCTGACCCAAAATCAGTAACCGTTTGTTTATACGAAATAATAAGACATTATACGCATTCTTATATATCATTTTGGCTGGGAATTTTTCATATCATGTGTGTCATTAATTGTGATAATCACTACAGCAGGCCACGTTTTTAAAATATAGATATCCCTCTGAAATGTAATTCATCTCTCTACCTTTGCAAAGTCAAAAGATGTTTTCTATTATCGATGACAAATTTTTTATTTCAATAATATTCATTATAAATTTTATTAATAGGAATCTGTATAAGACTGAAAAGAATATATATAAAGTTTACAAGACTGTTTGAGTTTCGAAAAGATATAATTCATGAATGAATGAAATCTTCATTTTATTCTTGTGAAAACTCGAAACGAAATTATGAAGAAAAAATGTATAAGTATATATATATATATATATACTTTTATGTGTCGGTGAGACAAAACCACACGCCCTCTCTGCACCCCTCGCAATTTATAATATTTAAATAATTGAAATCTGATGAGCGGATGTCAACCGCATGACGTGTGATAGATATATGTATATAATATATACACATACTCTGAATTTTCTCTTACATCTTATATAAGATATAAATTATAATAAAGAATCTAGAATTCATCTTAGGTCTAAACCATCCTTACTAAATCTTAACATAATATTTACATTTAAAAATAGACTCGGTGTTTCTTTACTTATTTTTCTTTCCCCCGCGAAAGTTCATCTTCGATCTTCTAAATCCAATCCTTGAAAGATCAAATGGATTACCTCTCCGCGGGTTTGGTAGCCGGCACAGAGCTTTCAACGAGGTCGTGCCTCTCGATCGACGAGCTATCCAGAGGATAATCGACTGGATAACGTTCGGTGTTGTAAGTGGGCGTAGCTTCTCCGCCGGCTCTCTGTCCGAGCCTCAGTTCATCGGCGCGTTCCTGGTAAAAACTCTGCGACGCCTCGATGTTCTGCGAAGAGGACGACTGATCCTCCGTCTTCTCGATCTCGTCCGCTGGGTAGTAACTCTGACTCGCTTCGCTCTCCGGGGGAGGATCGTAGTAGTCCGACGAGACGTTGTGACGAGTATAGCTGGGTTCGGCTTCCTCTGGCGCGAAATAACTCTGACTCGCCTCGTGCGCTCCGCTCCCCTCGTAGTAGCTCGGCGTGACCTCCTCTTGGGTGTCTTCGGTCAATCGAGAATTGTCGTCCTGATTAACGGGCTCGTAGTAACTCGCCGAGACTTCTTGATGAGCGTAGTAACTAGACGGCTCGTTGCGCTGATCCCCGCTCTCCGTGACGAAATTCTGCGACGAATTTTCATCCAAGCCGGGCATGGAGATGTGAGCGTCGTATGAGGTCGAGACGTTCTGCTCGACAATCACTTGGTCTTCGTAGCTGGACGTCGGTACGGAATCCACGTGGGTCGAACTGATGTCAGGGTTCAGATTATAGGACGATGTTGGTATTTCTGGAACCCCGTTGTCGTGAATGCTACTGTGTTCAGTTCGGACTGAAGTGTCTGGTATTACACTGGACGACGCGATGTTCAGTTCCTCGCACGGTGGGATTTCGTACGACGAAGTGCTAATCGCGCTCTCTTGGTCCTGATCGCGTTCCTGGTTCTCAGGTGTCTCAGGAACGTAGGACGAACTAGCTGTCTCGTCTTCGTTCAGTCCCGAGTTGTTGGTGGACACTGACGAAGTACCAATCCCATCGGTACCAATGTCGTTGGACTGCGACGGTATGTTGCCTTCTTGACTCAGTTCTCCATCTGTTTCCAAGTTTTCAGTGAGATTGTCCAACTTGCCTACCTCGTAACTCTGAGTTGGGAAGCTTGGGTCGTCCACTTGGTCTTCATCGTTCGTTCGGTCGTCTTGGCTCTGGAGAATCTCATTGAAAGACTGAGTAGGAGCGTTCACGTTCTCATCGTTCGGTTGCTCGTAGGACTGAGTAGCTTCGCTAGCTTTTGAATCCTCGAAGGACTGCGTAGGAGGTTCAACATTGGCAGCTTCCTCGTCGACTTCCATCGGCTCGTAGGCAGTTGACTGACTCGGTTCGCCGGAGTTCGACTTGGCCGACTGACTGGGTAAGTCAACCGATTCGGAGAGCGAGGAGTCAAACTGGTCAAAGGACTGCGTAGGTATTTCTTGACTAGTTTCTGCACTGACTTCTTCCATGTGCACGTCTTGAGACGTTGGCATGTCTTCGTTCTTTGCTTGATAAAATCCGGAATCTGCTGGTGCTTCGCATGGTTCGCTAACGTCCATTGGTTCGTCCAAAGAAGCTTCAACAGTATCTTGCGAAATTTCGTTGGTCGACTCTTCTTTTGCACTCTCGCTGTTCAATTCTAGTTGACTAAGCTCGACGGTGGGTTCACCAGAAGACGATTCTTCTTGGACTTTGAGATTAGACTCTGTCACCAAAGGAGTCTCATCAATGATCGGCATGCTGCTGGGTTTGTCGGTTTGGTCTTCACTGTCGACTTGCTGCGATTCCGAAATATTTTCCTCTTTAGCGTTCGCTTCTTCTGAAGATTCTTGAGTAGACACGACCGTCTCTGTGACTGGAACTTGAACTTGAACTTCTGACGAGGAAAGTGAATCCTGAGCACCAGAAGGTTCGCTAGAGACCACAGACGCTTTCGACACAAGCATTTCAGAGACTGGAACGTCGACGAAGCTGGATTCAGTAGTGATCGAAGCAGCAGCTGCATATTGCACATCTTCCGTGAACCCGTCATCGATGATCGGCATCGAAGGTGTCGTCTGTGACTGGCTGCCTTCGAGAACGATGTTGTTCGGTATCGACACAGAGTACGAAACAGGAAGACTTCCCGTTTGGATAGCTTGAGCTTCAGCGCTGATGCTGTCGTCCAAATTTGGTAGCACCAAATATTGACTGCTGGCTGGTATCGTTGACTGTATTTCGCTGGTGCTCGCACTCTCCATAATCTCACCGATGTCTGGCATCGAATTGCCAGGAATATGGATCTGCCCCTCGCTGGTCGTGATAAACGAGAGGTTCGGGTTTGTTATGGTGATCGGCAATTCTAGAGAAGAAGGAATGGTCGAAACGACCGTACTTGGTGGCGTTTCAGACTGAATAGATAAACTACTCGGTATCTCTAAGGGTGTCATAATTGGCTGATTGAGCGTCAGCGAGGTCTCGAGTACCGACGGTGACGAGATCGGCTCGGTAGGTGGAATTATCGTGGACTGTAAAATCGTTTGATTTATGAGACTGGTTTGCGTGAGACCTGTAGTCATAACACTGGTATGCTCTGGCAAACTGATCTCCTGCTGAAAGTCCGTATTAGCAAGCGCAGCAGCCAGTATATCTTGATTTGACGATTGGATGATCTCCGTTGGCGGGTAGCTCTCGGTAACAATCGTCGAGGTTGTCTCGGCGTTGCCCACGACGCTACCGCTGCTGTTGCTGCTGCTAGCCTGTACGTTGGGCATGCCACCATTGTCAAACTGCAGAACGATGTTGTCCAACGTACCGGCTTCGCCTAACGAGCTTGGATCGATGTAGAGAGTTCTAGTGCCATCCGGATTCTGAGTTGTTCCTTCCAACGACATCAACGCATTATTATCTAGTGGTTGTATCTGCCCTTGCTCGTCAATTGTCACCAGAACATAAGTTTGCGTGCCGTCAGTGCTCTCGGTTGGTAGCGCCATTATCTGCGGCTGCTGAGACACCTTTGGAGTTTCCTCGACTTTTTCGGTTTCGCTTGCCTTCTCCAAGCCCACGCTTGTATCAATTTTAGCCAATTTATGAGCACCGTCGTCCACTGCAGAAGACGCTATTGACATTTTACCGACTTCAACAGTTTCCATTTGCGAGGTACCGAGTTGCGTTGACATATTCACGTTACTCGCTGACACACCGCTCAATAAATTAGATGCCGTCTTCTGTAAGCCACTTTTACCTACAACTTGAGTTTTGATTGATTTTATCGGTGTGCCGAGAGTTTTTTGCTGTACGACGGTTTTTGTTGTCGGTGAGGAAACAGTGGTGCGAACTTGCCTACCTTGGACATTTTGTACTTGTACCGTTGACATCGGATCCTGCTGTACGATTATCTTCTGCTGCTGTCCTTTGGAACGAACTCGTTGAACCGTCATTTTCTGAACAGGCGTGCTGATTACTTTCCCTTTTTGCGTCGTAACTTGCTGAAGGGCACCCTGTGGAACAGGCTGTAAACTCGAACCAGGCTGTAAAATTGTTTGTTTGATGACCTTCTTCCCAGAGATTTGTATGTTCTTTGGACTGACCGCTGCGTTTTGATACACCAGAGTAGTCTTTTGAGAACCTGACGATTTTGCAGCAGAAGTGACAACAATTTTCGGCGATTTTTGCAGCGCCGGCAATTGCACCTTCTGCTGAACTGCCTGATATTGAACCTTACCACCCTTCGATGGACTCTTCGCTGCTATAGCTTTCACTTGTTGTCCAGTGATTGGAGTGAGAACTGTGCCTTTCGAAGCGACTATACTCGGAGAACCAATTATGGTTTTTCCAACCACAGCTTGCGATATCGGTGTAAGAATAGTTTTTGACGTTCCGAGATTCTGAGTGGACAATATTGTAGCACCTTTTGTCACTAAGGTTTTAGAACCGATTATCTTACCTCCCAAAGAAGAGGCACTGACTGGAGTGTAAATTCCACTCTTAGTTAAGATACCTTGAGGAATCGTTCCGATCAGAGCTGGCTTACCCAGTGACCCAGCGATTGGCGTCAGAACGGCTTTCGACGTTATAATGCCTTGATTAATTATTTTATGACCAGCTGGAAGCTTGGAAGTCGTTGGAGACGTCACATCGGTTTTTGGTGCGATGATAGTTTTAGATTGCACGATATTCTGCGGACCGATTGGGCACAACATTTGCCCTTTGCTCGTAACAATTCGCTGAACCTTTCCTCCAATCGTTTTTGTAATATTCAGAGGCAACATTTTTGTCTGACCTGACTGCGCCGAGGTGAGAATAACTACCTTTCCTCCATGCTGAACAACTTGAGCGTTTCCAGTCGTTCTACCAGTAGCTACCATTTTCTTTGTCGTTGTGGCAGTTTTAGGCTGAACACTGTAACGCATTTGTTGACCAGCTGCTGTTTGAACAACAACATACTTGCCAGGTACGGTTTTCTGCGTCAAAACCTGTTGAGTCTTGGCAGGCTGTGTACTTTGGAATTTGAGACCCTTAACTCCACCGGTTAGCGGGGGAACTATAGTCTTAATGCTCGTAATTGTAGGTTTGGCTTTGGTTTTGCTCTTCAAAATAGCCGGAGTTCCACATTTTCTCTTGGTAGGTGTTAATTCACCGGGGCTATCGCTTGTCAATTTAAATTGCGATTGATTTGTCGTTACAATTTGGGAAGTTGGAGTTAAAGTGATAGTCGATGATACTGTACTCGATGAAGGTAGTATAGAAGAAATGACAACAGGCATTTGTTCGATATTTTCTGGTGTCAATACATCTTCACTGAGCACAAACGGCATTGAATTTATATCTAACTCCATATCTGCCAAACTCTGAGAACTCTGTTGGATGAATTTTTCTTGTGGTACCTGTGAAATAGTTACAGTTTTATTACCCTGAGTGGATTTTTCCTTCTGCGTTTCTTGAGCAGCCGTTTCAGCTTCTTCGGCTTTTAAGACTTGCAGTTTTTTCGCAAAAGACATAGTCGAAGTGGATTTAGAACCTGTTCGCAATTTGCTATTAGGTGATACACCCTCCACTTTCATTATTTTCACTTTCGAACCCTTTTTAGGGCTATCGTGTTCGAGCTTGTGCTTGACAGCTTTGGATGGCAAACTGTCTGTTAATTTGGTCTTCAAAATCTGTACAGGCTCTGTTAGAGTTACATTCTCGATTATTCTGGGCATTTCACGTTTCTTAACAGGAACAGTCGTGTCCATAGACTGACCTGGTGTTGCTTGTTTCGAGCCATCCAACTTTTGCGCACTATCAGACTCGGTCAATATTTTATTACCTTTAATAGAAGCATCAGATTTTACGGGTGAACCGGTAACTCCAGGGGCCTGAACTTGACTCGGTTCTGCAACCATTTCTTCGTCTTTGGTAATGGCGCTATCAATGACAACTTGTGTCGTTTCGACGTTGAAAGACACATCGAGTTTATTTTGTTGACTATTCGACTTTTCCGCTGTCTGAGAATCATCTTCATCGGTTTGCGAACCCTGAGAAGTGGAGTCATCGTCAGTTTTACGTTTACTTTTACCACGCTTTGACTTTGCAGGGCTTTGAGAACCCTCTTTTGCGCCTGAAGACTTCACTGGTGAATCTTGAAAGGTACCAGCTGAATCATCGTCTAACTGAGTCTCTTTTCTCGCTTTTGCACCCGTTTCAGGAGTGAATTTACCCTTGTACCTAGTTTGCATCGAACTCTTAGGCGAGGTGAACAATTGCTCATTTACTGTATCTTCAATATCATTTTTCTTAACCTCTAGCTCATCTTTCGTATCTTTATTAGCAGGTGCGTCCTCCGACACTTTCTCACTTAACGTTTCTTTGTGAGCATCATCCTGCAAAGAACATTGTTAATTATTTTTACAATGACACACCGTCGGTGATACTACTTACCTTTTTTGTAGGAGATTCCGATCCAAGTTTGGCATCGGCGCTCTCATTTTCCATAGAATCGATTTGCGACAGTTCGAATTTTTTGATTTGCGACTTTTTCGGTGGTAACATCTCCACTGCTTTACGTTGCTCAATTTCGTTACTCGCTTGTGAACTCTCAACAATTTTTGTATCGTCTTCCATTATTGTTTTGTTTACAGAATTTTGTAAATCTTTTTTATTCTCGTTGTCGTTATTTTCTAAACTAGTTGTATTTTTGTTAATGGAAATTGTGGCATCTGATTTTTTAATGCTCAATCTATCATCATCTTGAGAACGTGGGCTCTGAATAAGCTTTTCTTCAAGCCCTGTAAATTTCTTTCCCTTATTTATTTCATGTTCAGACGATTTAGCTTTTTGATCAGTATTACTTTCCGCACCATCTAACATTTGTTCAGATAATTCTAATTCGAAATCTTTATTCTCGCTAATTGACTCCGTTTGTTTTCGGTGCCCCGGCTTTCGACCTCTTCTGCCCTTACCTTTCGGTTTTTCGGGCACTTTGTCGTCACTCTCAGACATACTGTCATCGGTTTTTAACGATTTCTGATCAACATCCTGGACATAAATATCCGAATGCATATATTTCATGTTTGGCTTTCGTTTTCTACCAGTATACGATCTCTCGGTATCAGATTCTGAAGTTTTTCTGTCGACTTCCATGAGCTGCGACACTTTTGAACTTTTCGATTCTTTCGCTGGACTTTGAGGAGCGCTATCTTTTGCTAATGGATTTTTTCGCGGCCTGCCTCGTCGTCTTTTCGGCACCACAATTTTCGCTTGACTCAATTCAGCATCGGAAGCCTCGCTCTGTTCAGGAACTGTGTCTGCAGATTCCGAAACTGTTTCGTCTTCGGTTTCAGTGGTAAAATGCTCAGACAAGGTGTCATCCGCGTCTTTGACAGCAGAACCTTTTAATTTTTTTTCTGAATCACGCTCAGGTTTGCTCGCATTTTTTTTACATTTTTGATCAATTTTTGCCTCGTCGTCGCCTTCTTCTTTCTCAACTTCGAAAATTTCTACAATTTCTAATTCTGTTTCGCATACTGCGCCTTTATCGTTATCTTTTACTTCACTCGATGTCTGTGAGTTTTTCTTATGATCGTTAGAGATTTTAGCACCGTCTTCGGATTTTTCTTTGGGTTTGACATTTCTTATAGTCATATCGGAACTCCTGACGCCAATTATTTGTTCGATATTGTCAATTCTCTCCATCTCCTTTTCTTGTTCGGTCTTGAGAGCCTGGCTCATCTCAAATTCTTTGATCATTTCTTTTTTCACTGAAAGGTTTTTCTCACCAAATACTCTGGGTATTTTTCTAACTGGAGGTATTGACGGCTCTGGCACATCGTCTTCGTCGAAATCAAAACACGACAAACGCGATTTTTTATCGTCCTTTTCCGAATTTTCTTTCGACGTTTTGCTATCAGACTTTTTTGCCTCGGACTGCTTCTCTTTAGTAGGACTAGTACCATCCTTATTACTAGAGTCATTGATATTGCTAATAAGTGTATCCGTATCTTTGAGAAGCTCCTCTGTTTTCGCGAGTATATCGTTATTGTCCTCGCTGTCTTTAGATTTGTCAAATGATTCGTTATTACGATTATTTTCAACAGAATCGGTCGTCGGCAAGCCTATTATATCGTTAATGTCGGGTTTAGCTTGGGTCATATTAACATCCTCGTCAGATCCATCGTCCCAATCAGCTAACAATTTTTCCCTCAACTCTGGATCAGTTTTCTTTTTCTTAATACTGCTATCACTCTGTTTTGGATGTTTACGTTTTAGCGTTTCTGTCGACGGTTCTTTTCGTAATGCACTACCAAGACTTTTAGTTTTTCGCACATATTTTCGTTTAGGTGTATCTGGGTCGGACACACGACTTTTAGTTGGCGAATAAGTCTTCAATTTCGACCTGGGAGGAGATGATTCGCCTGATGTGTGACTTTTAATATGACATATGAGTACGTTTACACGTGAAGTCGTAAAATTGCACAAATGACAGGGGTATGTGCCCCCGCTCGATGGCGATAAGTTACTAGGCTGTTGACGAATCCGTACTTCATGATCGCTTTCGCGTAAGAAACGTGGATGTGTGATTTTTCGCTCGTACTGCGCTCCATCGCTTCTCCTACTACTCAAATCACGTTCTCTTTTCTTTTTGGGAATTTTCTTTTCTCCAAACAAAGATGATATATCAGGTTTCTCTTCTGGATTAAATCTTTCCTCGTTCAAAATATCAGGATCCCCTCCTGTCAATTGTTCAGCAGTTTCGATATCAGCAGGGAATTTATCCATGTAAGTGGCACCATCTTTGCTTTTACTTCTATATTTATCTATAAAATAAATTTTATTAATAGTAAGTAAATAATGTAAATGTAATTTACTGTTAATACTCATACCTAATCCTTTTCTAATAAATTCATCTTTGAGTGTACAATTATATTTGTATATTTGTTGATAATTCTTCACATATTCGCTGTCGAAACAATAACGGTGATTAAATGTTATATAATCGGTATAAAAATGATATGGTAGGTAAATGACTTACAATGTGTCTTCTTGAAAAAATTTTACAACTGCTATTAACGATTTCCTTTGAACCTGAGCTTTAACGTCGTCAGGTAAGTTTTCTATTCCAGTTACTTGTCCTGGCCACCAGCAAGCGCCAAGTTTCACCCACACCACGTCTCCGTCTAAATAATTAATCTCTGTCTGTTCGCACATCTTGTGTTTGTAAAACTTAGTTTCAATTCGTATCTTCTTTTCCTTCTCGTAACAACCTTTGTACTTATAACCAAACGAAATCCAAAACGACAGAAATTATTTCTGACAACTCACATTGGTTTCGTTATATGTAATATAGTATATTCGACGTTGCAAATCCAATTATCGGTCTGAAACACATTATTCAAAATTAACATCCGTTGGCACACCAATCACAACAAGCCTGAGATAAACACCAGCATTACCTGCTTAATGACCCAGTATGAAAAACTCCCTCCTTGGTAAAACTGACACATCCACATAATCCACAAGAAGGGCCGTAATTCTAACCAGTCTCTGCGCGATACCGATATCTATCAACGATGGGCCTGAATCGACTGTTTTGCCGCGCATTCGATGCCGATAGCGTGCCGACCGCGCGGTCTCGCCACGGACATCTTAGGGTCCGCGATTACCCGCGGACGACGTGGAAGTTGTTACAGACGCCGGTGCGCGCGCGCGCGCGCACACACTCCAGTGCGCAAAAAAATACTTTAACCCTATGTACGCGACGATCAAATTTATCCAAACTGGCGTCGTGCGTACACACCCACGTACGCGCACGGTAGCTCAGCGAGACGATACTCGGTAGAAATCCACAATTTTTATTTCACACTGCGCGTAGATTCCCCCTCGCCACGCATACACGCACGCACACAAGGCGCGCGCACACGCACATATGTATACACGCACTTACGCGCGCAAAAACGGGATCGCGAAACGGTACAACACACGACTCAATGCGGCCTCGCGATACTCCTTGCTATACTCAGCCCAAAAAGCGTTTTTCCACGGGCGCGAACACACGCGTGATACGATACGAGGATTTTTCGTGCGCGCGCGCGCGCGTATTCGCACACAATCGCACAATCACGCACACACTCTGATTACACAAACAGGCTACCCACACTAGTTTCAATAGCGTCTTGAAGTGTATACAGTAGGACGTAGGGGAAAAAAGCAGCGCAATATTCAACGCCCCCCTTTTGTTTTGCGTAGGAGAACGACGAAAAATAAAATCGTATGTGTATGAATATTATACGCGTGTGGGCATATACATATTATATATGTGTATATATATAGATATGTATATGTATATGATAATACACTCGATGAACGCACTACGTCGCTTGCGCACGACGTATGTACATGTTTCTCTCGGTTTTTTACCCGACGTGCAACGGGGCCCCCTACCACCACTACCGTTGAACTCGTATGAGAGACTTCATTCGCCACTGTGTGCGTTGCGTGTACATATGTGTGCGTTGGATTTCATACACACACATCACCGATTGCTTGCTCGCTCTCGATACTTCGAGTTCAGTGCTGCCAACCTAGATTGAATTTTCATTAGTTAAATACAAATGAATTTTCTATTCGCTATCAGAAATGATTGTTGTCTATTCAATTTCGTTATGAGAAAATAGTCGTTTTATTATATTTCTTTATATTTTTCGATTACACCTAAATGGCGAATATTTTCATTCAACCGTAATTGTCGCCTGTCGATTGGCCAATCTGCCTTTTGTCGTGTTTTCGCCGTACGCAGTCAAATTCATTAATTCCATGCGATTGGATTTCCAAGCGCGAACGGATTATCGAATGCGATCGATAACTAATCGATTCAAAACTGATCGAATGTTGAATGTCGATATCAAATATTTGATTATTGCAAATGGCCGAAAATAAAATCGATGTTTTCACGTATTATTACGTATGACATAATTATAAACGATGAAAATATAATGAGGATGATGTAAATAACGACAAAATTGAATTCAGTTATTACATGGTTGATAGTCTTCATTTTTCTTTAATTTGAAAAATATTTTTCTAGAGCATATGGAAATTCCATCAAATAATATTTTCAGATCTTTTTAACTGACGATTAAAAATAGAACGAGATAAATATATCCAATTTGGTTGAATTTAGTGTATAAATACATATAAATTAATTTCAATAATTCTAACTCAATTTTCAAATTTTAATGATTCGGAAAATTTATATGTACTTACGAGAATAGAAATTATAATTTTTCGATTGTCCGGTTGCGAATTTAACACTTGCATTGACTCGAGTAGTTGACGGTTCGGATTCTATTTAGAGTTTTAGACGGTTATCAGATTCGCAACAATGGCGACTGCAGTACCGTCGAGATTCGCTGTTCTCAGTATCGATGATGACGATTACAAGCCGAAGAAGCCACAAAAAGCGGCTGTCACCAATAAACCGGCTGTCAAAGGTAAAAATGAAAAATTAAAACAGCAACAGCAGCAGACAAAGAAAGATGATAAGAAGAAAAATCATAAGGTAACAATGTAACCTTGTTTTGTTTTTGTCAAAGCCGGTGACACCCGGCGTATAGCAGATTAGTACGTCAAATGATGACATTAATGCCGGTTTGTTGGATTTGTAGAATAAGAAAAAGAAGGCTAACAATGATGAGCAGCAGTGGGAACAGTGGAAGCAGAAAGATTCTGTGGTAACATAACGTCTTTTTTCATAAATATTTAAAATTTTTATTTTAACAGTAAAATACTTTTTATACAAATTTGTTCTCTTCAATTTGGCTGTTATTTCTTAAAGAATCAAAAAAAATTAAGTAGAAGATTTTTTTTCAGTAGTGAGATTTTTATATAGTCTTGTGTGTTATCACGCCCAATTGTGATTTCCTTAAGGCTGTGGAAGAGACGTTCGAGCAGGAGCTTTCTCAGGCGATCATGTTATCGACTCTTGCTTACCAGGAAGAACTACAGGCCACTAAAGCTGATAAAGAACAGGAGCAGAATAAGAAGACTGGTAAAAAGGTTAAAAAAACTACAGTTTCGTTAGATGAATTCAATAGAAGCACTAATGTAGGAAACAGTACTATACCTAAATCACCTCCTGATTCCGAAGATAATAAGACTAAAGGTATGTTTACTCTTTATGTATCTTTATGTGTCTTTTGGTGTTACATTACACTATATTAATATATAATTTGATAGAGATGGATACTGGATTTTTCAATAGAATCGAAAAAGAAACAAAGGATGAAATCACAAAATTAAAAGAGAAAGATATCCTAAAGGCAAGATTTAACAAGGTGGACGAAGATATAACAGCTGCGCAATTGACTGTAGAGATAGAGAAAAGAGATGAGATGATAAGTCAACTGAAAGAAGAAGTAGAAACTTTAAGGGAAGAATTAACAGAAGTTAAAAAAAGAAACAGAAAGCTGTATCAAATTTTATCTCATGGCGAAAGTATATCGAAAAATTTATTAATATGGTAAATAGAAATAGAAATAGATATTAACAAAGTATGTTTTATAGTGAAAGACAAAGCTGAAGTACTGGCAGAGGTAGCAAAACTGCAGGACATTCGAGATGAATTAACGTCGGAAGTAGCATCGCTTCATGCACAATTAGAACAAGAAAGGTCCAAAACTCGTGCCTCTAGTGCCGATGTTAAACCGTCTAAATCTGTAAGATACTATCAATAATCAGAAAATTGTGAACTTTAATGTTTTATAGACTTTAAAATTTTTTTTTCCAATTTCAGAATAAGAAGCGATCAACTAGCGACAATGTTTAAAGCTTAAATTTGTCCAATATCATTACGTCCGTCTATTAACACGTTATAAAACTCTTTAATTTGTCTTAAGAATGTTTGTGATCTCAAAGTGATATATTTTAATTGGATAAATTAATAACGACAAATGCAGCGAAAAATAAACTAAGCTATACGTAAATATAAGTATCAGAGAACATAATTTTTTAATAATTGTTTTATTAAAACTACGATGATAAAGAGTCTGGTTATTTTAAGGTTTTATATGCTTCCAAAGATATCTACGAATTTCTTTTTTACATACATTCATTGTTCCAACTCAAGTCGTTACATATGATCGGCTTTCACAATTAATAATTACATTGTACATCATTTAAGATATTTTGTAATAAATATATTCTACAAAATTATTGTTAAATTTCTTATATCAGTCATAGAAGATGAATGTAATTATACCTCTCCTTGCTATTATATATTTTAAGGATATGTTAATATAAATTTCAAAATAATGTACAATAAAGAATATTTATTTTCTAACTCAGAAATACGATCTAGTTTCTCTCCCAATGAAATCACGTTATTTTTATAAACAAAGTAGGTATTATGGTCCATTCATTTTCTGTTTTTCAAATTGCAGTCTTTTGGACAAGTTATACTGCCCCCTACCCTTGTGATAATTTATCAACAGGCGCATGACGCTTGGCGCATCTTATGTCAGTAGCTTGACTTGTGTTGATTTTCGATCATAGTCGTGAATTTCTCAGGACGAGGACGTTAGTACCCATCCAGGATATCAACCGCACGTTAGTGTCTAACGTAACAGAAGTGCCGACAGTAGTGTTCAGTGTTGGTTATATTTTTTTACTCTGTAATTCTACTCAAATAATGGCTGAAAGTATGGAACATGAAACAACAGAACGTACCGAGGGAGAAAATACTAAAAACGAGAAATTATTCACGTTAAAAAAATGGAATGCCGTTGCAATGTGGAGCTGGGATGTCGAGTGTGACACTTGTGCGATTTGCCGTGTACAGGTTATGGGTAAGTACTTCAATATAAACAACCTTGAGTCTAACGTTACTATTTCAATAATTATACTTTAATCTCATAAAAATTTCTATATTTTCGTTTGGGTAACATTTAACTGACATTCGTTATTTTCTTCTCATAATAATTTATAACGAAGACAGTCATTACATATTCAATTTTTATTCAAATATAAAGATAGAAGTTTCTATGAGAGGTATGAAAATTTACGAGTTATTCGATTTTTTTGTCATACTTAATATTTTATTAACATTCTTAATTACATTCAAATTTAATACGAGTATTAATTTATCAAAAATATTTTTCATTGGTCAATATTTGGCAAGTGCCTTTTGTATCATTGGTACAAATGCTGAAACAGATACAGATAACAAATTATCCGAAACTAATGTACAATATCCTGCTTATCGCTCTAGTCAGATTTTTTTACTATTAATTTACTTTTGAGATATGTAACATACATAAATCATACATGGGAATGCATTATCATACAAATGTAAAAACTCAAAGCGCATATTATACATTGCTGGGTTGTCAAAAGGCACAATAACAACATTCGTTATATGTAAATATTATATTACATGAATGAAAATCATGATTATTTTATCACGTTTTTGCGTGCATGGACGAGATTCATTAAAATAGGAATTCTAGTTACATTATTGGTGGGATATACCCAATGGCATAAAAAAATAAGCACGCATTTATATTATTTTATAAGAATAATTATCTATGAATCAATTACGCTAAAGTCTTCGAATATATATTAAAGAGCGACGTTTACATATTCTTTATATTACTTTTGTATCGGTGGAAACAAAGACTATCGGATAGTCTTGAATTCCAATAATATCTATATTCTAATTTCTACATTCGCTAAATCCTGATTTTTTTTAATTAAAAAATATCCATTATTTTTCCTTAGATCTATTACATACCGTATGTACAATTTTCTATATTTTCATGATAACTATATACATATTTGGTAGCTCGTTATAGTAATCTGTGCGAAAATAGCTTAATATTGCTTATTGTCTGCTTAAGGTACCATTCGAAAAACACAAGTGAATTTATTTTCGTGCTATATTCTCACGAAACAATCGGAAATTTTTGCGTTCAATCAATTTCGAAGATTTTCGAAACTCACGTTTTCTTTACGAAAGAAAAGAGAAATTAACAAGGAAATCACGTAGTAACTCGAACAGCATCATCGCCAAACCGACAATCTTTGATAATTCATTTCTAGAATTAAAGTACTTCTCAAAAGACACCGAGGATACATCATCCTTTCTTCGCTGCATCGACCCACGACGCATACAAACCTTTCGCATTCTCATTCGTGCTAGCATACAAAATTTAAATAGCTCGCACATTTCGTGCTTCGTTAACGCTATTTATACACTCTCGAGCGATCCTTAAGATTATCAGCTTGAGGTAGACCCTGTAGGATTATCGTATAAGAAGAAAAACAAAGAAAAGCTATAAACCTAGTCAACAGCGATCGCTCAAACGCATCGAGATTCTCCCTCTCGAGATCGTCCATCGTTCTCGGTGGTTTCCGCGCGAGTATTTATATCGTTATATAAAATAATCTATGAAGAGAACAACGTTGACCCGCGATCTACGTGAAAGCGTCGAACTTACTTGAGCTACCAACCCGCGACGGCTCCTCTCGGTTCGCGATAGGAACAGACTAATTCGACTAAAATCGAAAAACGAGAGAGAAGAGTTCGCGGCAGACTTTGTTCGTCCCGCGAGCGAGAATTGTTCCCTCTTAGACCGACATTGGCATGGGCCTCATGTTGGCGACCGCGCTGAGCCTCCTCGTCGGCCCGACGAATCTCTTCTCGATCTCCTCCAGGGACTTGCCGCGCGTCTCCGGCACCGTCACGAGCACGAAGAAGAACGCGGTGAAGCACGTCAGTCCGTAGACCCAGAAGGCACCGTACGGCCCGATACCGTCGCTGATGTTCTTGAAGGTCTTGGTGACGATGAAGGTGCAGGTCCAGTTGAATCCCGTCGCCACGCTTGCCGCCGATCCTCTGACCTTGGCCGGCAGGATCTCGCCCATCATCAGCCAAGGGATGGGACCGAAACCTACCGAGAAGCCGATGACGTAGGTCATCAGGCTCACCAGGGGTATCCAGCCGACGGACTCGACGTTCGTGCCGATGGACTTCACGTAGAAGAAGACGCCGAGGGAGATCAGCATGAGGCACATTGTCAAGCTACTGATGTAGAGCAACATTTTGCGGCCCAGCCTGTCGATCACCGCGGCAGCGACGAACGTGGATATGAAGTTCACGACACCGACGATTATCGTGGCTATGTTCTCGTCTACTGTGCTTCCTGCCGCCTGGAAATTGAAAATTTGAATTTAATAAATAAAATAATAAGAAATTCATTATCATATAATATGTTAAACCGAATTTATAAAACAAATATAAATAGAATCGAAAGAAGAAGCCAAAAAGAAATAATTTTGAGAGATAGCTCACCTGGAAGATCTCGACAGTGTAGAACATGACGGCGTTGATGCCGGACATTTGTTGGAAGAACATGAGACCGAGTGAGATGAGCAGAGGCTTGAGGTAGCTCTTCTTGCACAGCTCGAGGATGGCGTGACCGGACGAGTTTCTCTCCGCGTCGACGTGAAGCTTCTCGATCATCGTGAGCTCCTCGGTGATGTCGGCCTCCTTGCCTCGGAGCCACTGGAGAGCCTCGCGGGCCTTCTTCGTCTTACCCTTCGAGATGTACCACCTGGGTGTCTCGGGGATGAGGAACATAAGGACGAGGAACGGTACCGGCAGGCAGGCCCCGAACAGGGCGAGGTTTCTCCAGTCGAGGTACATGCCGATCGTGAAGCACACCAGGATGCCGGTGTTACCGAAGACGGTGGGCATGAGGCCCAGGGTACCTCGCACTTCAGTTTGTATCGTTTCCCCGAGGTAGACCGGCAACGCGAGGGACGCTATGCCCACGCAGAAGCCGGTCAAGGCTCGACCGCACAGTATCATAGGATAGTTGACCGCCAAAGAGATCAACAGCCAAGCTGGACAACAATTGAGAGAAAAAAAACATTTTAATTGTTGTGTTTTTGAGATTATCGAGATGTTTTCTCGGATGAGCGAGCGATATGACCGGAGTCGAAAAATTATTTATTGGTCTGTATTTTGTATGTCAAAATTATTATTATTATTATTATTATTATTATTATTGTATTTTGTGTTTTTTTGTCAAGTTGGACAAAAATGATCAACTTGGTCAAAAATGACCAACTTGGTAAAAAATGGCCAACTTGGTCAAAAATGGCCAAAAATTATTTAATAAATGTGTTTTTCCGTTGTTAAAATGTATTTTAATAGATATGTGAACTTGTTTTGCGAAAAAATTTTTATCGAATTTTCGTTAGACTCCAACGATGCAAACTTCAGATACATCAATTTTTCGACCGATCAATGGGAAAATTGAACCTACCTATGATGAAAGGCGGCGCAGTAGCGAGAATTGTGTTCCTCCTTCCGAAGTATTCAATCAACGGGCCACCGAAGATTCCACCAAACAAGCCGCACAGCGGCATGATAGAGGCGATCCACGTACTCTGCAACGAAAAATTTCGTTCGTTCAACCCAAACCCTTCGAGGCCGGCGTACATTTCGCGGAAGCTGCCGATAAAATATTGAAGTCACGAGCGATGACGCGATCGTGGTGTGCAGGCGTACGACCTTCGGGTTTTCATAAGGTCAAGAAATCTCGAGAGAGAGAGAGAGAGAGAGAGAGAGAGGCGCGACCTCAAACTCCTTCTTTGAATTCGAATCGCGTCTCGATAATATTCGCGTTGCTTGAATAACTCCGATTATTCCGATAAGTGCGTGCCCGAACAACAAACAACTAAACGAGTGCGACGAGGGAGAAGTCGATTGGAATTGGGCGAGAAAGTGGAAGAGGAAAAGAAAAAGTAGAATCGAGGAGGCTCGACGCTCCTGGCCAATGGGACTCGAGCTCGGCCGGACCCCCGACGAGCGAGAGAGTCGAGAGAGAGAGAGAGAGAAGCCGATTTCTGACGCAGGCGGGGTTAAACACTTCGATCGTCATCCATTGACCCCGAACGGTAGGAGCCCGTCTCGGTTTTATTGGCTACCTTCCACGCATCCAATAAAGCTCGATCGATCTATTAGACGCGATTTTGTTTTGCTCTTCTTTCATTTTTTTTTCATCTCAACTCGACTCTATTGAATCGATCGATTACGCGATCGTCGGGATATACGCGAGGCTCCTATCGAACCGCGAATACCTCCGATTCGTCAAACGACGGTATCGTGAGAAGTATTCGAAAACAAAACGCGATCGTCACGAACGTCCTTGGACGTCGAAAGCAAGAATTCGCGTTTTTTCGTGGACCGACGCGATAATGGCTCCTATCGAGCACGTTTCGCGAATCGACGCTCCGCGAGGCGGGAGATCACCTGTCGCGGTGTGTGTGTTTTCGTGCTCCGCTGGGCTGGCCTGCGTAATCAGCGCGAGCGTAATTAGCGTCGATGCTAATCGCGGAATTCGCGGGATCGTGAAAAAATTATTACGGCCTCCCGACGTTCATCACGGCAGGATTTACAGGCATCGGGCGAGGCTCGCGAGAGAATTAAACCAAAAATTTATCGCCGGGTCGGTTTTCCGCGTAAAGAGCGAAAAAAAAAAAATGATTCACTCGAGTGACGGCCGAGGCCGGATTTTCCGCGTCGGTTAAATTCTCTGAGCGAGCGAAGGTGAATTTGTTGTGGTACTCACCATGTTGTTGTCGATGGCGAAGGACGTCGAATTTTGCATCGAGACGAGGGCCGTCGAGGTGTAGGACGTCGAATAACCGACGACCAGCGAGCCCAGCGACACAGAAAGCGCGGCTATCACCTGCGAAAATAGAAACGTTAAAACTCAAATTTTTGTCTCAAAAATTAAAGTATGATGAAAGAATGAAATCCGGAATATCGATACCCCTGAGCGCGAATTTTTCACTAACGGGAAATTACAAGTTTCACAAATTTCGGAGACTCGTTCAGCGACGCGAGAACGAGTATAAACATTGCGGGAAAATCACAGACGCGTTCGGGGTATCCAACGAATCCGGTGGAACCGCGACCTCGGGAAACACCTGTCGACTAGTTTTCACGCGAGCGGCGCACGACGATCGCGTGTCGTTCTCGAGCTTTACCTGGGAGAGGGTGCACTTGGCCTCGGGCGCGTCCCGGGGCACCTCGATGTTGACGTGAGTGTCGGCTCGCATCAAGATCTTCATCCTGACGGTGTTTTTGTTTCCTGCTTCTTGGAAAAATTCGCCTCGAGAGGGACAAAACGAGAAATTAGAATCGAACGGAGTGCTCGCGTGCGCGCTCGTAAATGCGAAGCTATTGACACTGGTGGACCGTTTCTCACTTCCTCGCGTTATATATATGTGTGTATATAACAGTGGACGGGGGGGAGAAGCGGCGCGTGTCGATGGGTATCTCCGCTGGTGGGGGTAGCCTCTCAGGGCGGGAGGGGAGACCCAACGGGACGCATCCCTTCCACGTGCCGAATCATCTAATTTCTTATTTTTTTTTCTTCCTCAATAGACGCTGAATTTTCAATTACTCGGTTTCGAAAAAAATCGCAGGAGTCCTCGGCGTAACTCATTTTTTGCTCCTCTTTTACGAGTCGCGTATTTTCGCGCTGAGGACGCGCTCGGAGAAGATTTGCGGCCGTCGCGGACGGTGATTAACGTTCCTCACCCACGTGCGAGCCGTCCGAATCGGCCGACGTATTAAAAGGCTAACGATGGGAGGAGTAAAAAAAATACCCAACGCGATTATCCAATTCCAAGACCCCGGCCGGGCTTCTATTTACGGAGGTGCCAGATACTCGGCTTTTGTCCTCGCGGATGTTCAATTCGACAATTATCGCGCCTATCGATTGCAATTTCGACAATTATCGAGCTCGAATTACCGATACATTTTTCGTTCGAAGCCGAGAGAACGAAATCGTGAATTTTGTTCTCTCTCGAGCCTCCCCGGTGTCTCTCAGGGTTTCTCTTTATTCTCAGTGGTAATGCTTACAGATATCCGCTGCGTCCGTGTTCGTGAGTGGATTCCCCTCTCAATCATTCTTACAATCACTCATAATCCTAACTCACTCCAGCCCGCGATTAATCGGGTCGCGAGCGCGGGCTAGAGTCTAATCTCACAGCCTGGAAACAAAAAAATCACATACGAAATTCGTGAGTCAATATTCTTCGCTCTCGAAACGATACGATTCTCTCCTCGGAAGAAAAATTTGAAAAAATTTCGACGCAACATCGCTGCCACCGCCTTCCGCGTTTCGTAATCTTCTCATTTTTTTTTCGCGGGAATTGAGAATGGTAATTAGACGAGAAACGTTTGGGCATTGTTCGTTCGCGAGCGCATCTGCTCTGCGTTTTTTCCCCTCATTGTTCTCTCCCACTCTCTTTGATATTCCTCTCTCTCTCTCTCTCACTCGCTCAAACTCGATCGCGATATTTCGAAGATCGAGAAGTTTTGCCGACCGGTTCGCCTCTTGATTACGCAATTACGGAATTCCCTCTTCCGATGTCAAAGACACCGATTTTCATCCGGTTTCGAGAATTGCTGAAACGATTTAGCGGAATTGGATCAAGGCTCGCGTGTCCGTGAATCGCGACGTGACCGCACTACGCGAGGATTGATGGACTCGCTTGGTTTTCACGGTTTAACCCCTCTTTGCATGATTTTTTATTTACCAGTTAATCGTCAAAGGAAAAATTATTCCAGTAAAATATCCAAAATATTAAATCTCTAAAACTAGTTTTTTTTTTTCTAGAATTTTTAGTCCAGTTTCATTAAATAAACCACTGCAAAGAGTTAGTTCGAATTTCTCGCCTATTCGATAAAACTCGAATAAAATTTGTCTAATTGGGCGTACTAATTGAGAGCGTTCAATGGGTAGCGATCAGCCTGGCCGATCAAAGCTACGCTCGTACTACTGAGAATCCTTTGCGAAAGGCTCGACTTATCTCTGACGCTCTTCGAGTTTCCGACGCACGAGTCTCGATAGCTGGATCCACCGATAGACACGTACGCATTCTTTGGTCAATAAGAACCTTCGTACTAAACAATCACGTAAGTTCTCTCCGCTCGTAAAACGTAATCTCGCACCAGGAGTTGAAATTTCTGATTAACCGTTAGAGTCCGGGAAATTTTCCTCAGTAATCGACCTCTTTTTTTATGCAAAATTTTGTTATAAATGTATCCAATATGACCCATTGTATCGCCGACCTCGTAGGTGGTCGATATATCGACCAGTCCCCCGGCGCTAAGGTATACGAAAATTTCGAAAATTTTTTTATGGTTGAAATTATTATATTTGACTCAAAATGGATAGAGGAGGATATTGTACTGTCTGTAATATGAAAATTCATAATGATGTTCGAAATTTGCCAATCATTGCTTTTGAAGATGATAAAAAATAAAATGAACATTCGAATATTCTAAATTTTTCGAATGTAAGTAACTTCGGGCTCAGACTCGCTACTGCTCTAAACATCATTTTCCGCTATAATTATTATTGTGGATTATAATAATACTATAAAATTGGTCGATATTTCGACCGCTCCCGGTCTCTAAAGGTTAATCGCGCTCGTCTCGTGTCCACGGCAAGACCCAAACAATGCCAGCAATGTCGCTCTTCGTTCTAATTGCTAGTTTCAATTTTCGACTCTGTCGCAAATGCGCAGCTGTCGATTCGCAATTTTCCCAGCGAGGCGCGATAATAAATTTCTTGGAATACTGCGAATTGAATAGTTTTTTTTAACTTCACTATTTTAACGCAGACAGTGCATATTTGCAGATCCTTACAATGTTGAGAGAGAGAGGGAGAAGGACGGAGCACAACAAATGTTCAAATTCGGCTGTACTTTCTAAAATTGTAACGACAGGTGTTACGATTGTTTGCTGTCTGCACTATAAACCCAATCATGAGTCTGTCCTCAGTTATGAGACAGAGAGAGGAAGAGAAAAGTTTGATATTCGGCGAGGCAAACGTCGAAACACACGGCTGAGTCACGCGTACGCAACGTGTCGCGTCTACTCTCACGTGCGTTACGAATGCGCACTGTTGGTTATTACAATATTATTTTTTCACGTCTGAGATAACACCCCCCTTCCCGTCTCAATTAGCAGAAAAAACGAATAATTCTATTCTCGGCGCTCCCCCATTTTTTTCGGAGGATTATCGCAAGGAAAACGTCTCGCGCGAAATGAGAAAAAAAAGGCGAGAAGGTTCAAGAAAAACGAATTAATCAGTCAACGTCTCGCGCGAAAAAAAAACACGCTAATTGGGGAATAAATTTTTCGCTTCGTCGTTAATCATCGGGCGCGTCTGTCCAATGAAGTCGATGATTCGTTCGATAATCGAGCCGGAAGTTGGTCCCTTACCTGCGTCAGGAATCGCAGCGTTCTCGGCTTCGGCTCCCTCTGGAACTCCGAGGGTGGCAAGGACACCATCTCGGTCTCCTTGCCGGGCTTCATGTCCTGGGAATCCATGAGGGCCCTCGTGCTCCCTACGCAAACTTCGTCCTTGACGATCAGAGGATCGAACAATCTGTACTCTCGCTCCTTCGAAGGATCGTAGATCCTCGCGCCGCTCAGAGTTGTCGGTTTGGCGCTCCTCAAGTTCTCCGCATAGTAGTGATTTTGTTTCTGGTTCAATTGCTTCTGGGCCTTTTTGTCGGTTATGAGGGCCGTCTGGCTGTTGAACGGGCTCACGCTCGTTGAGATCGTGGCGTTCGACGAACAGTCCGCCGCGATGCTCGACGAGGCGGTCGACGATCGCGTGATCGACGGCACCCTCGTGTAATATTTCGGCAAAACCGACCGCTCCTGGAAAACATTGGATTTTTTAATTTTAACAATTACGCTCTCGTTATTATCACTCGAGAGTATCGTTCAGGATAAGCATTGTTCGAATTAACTGAATTAATTGAATATGGAATTGTAATATTGGAAGTTTTTGCGAAACTATTTATAGGGACTTGACATCTTTATCGATACACTGGAAATTTGTATCGTTTCAAATAATTCATAAATTATTTTATATAAAATTTTTGATCTTTTCGTGGGAGGTTCACATACACACGCAGAGTTCGGGATATCATAGCGGAAAATCACACGAATACAGGATCAAAGTCGATCGATAGCGATTTCGCGTGCTCTAATTGGCGGAAAAAATTCGCTAACTAGAAAGAACCGGAAGACATCAAACGTATACCGGACGATTCTAGACTTGAACTCCTTGAACTCGGAGCCGATAAAAGAGATATAAAAACGAACTCGAGACAAACATACGTGCCAATTCGCAGCGAGAAGAAGTAAAACGAGAGAAAAAAAAAATCGCTAATGAATTTCGCTCTCACTTCCAAAATCGAATCAGTGAACTCGATGAAATATTAACTATGCAAACTGTTGATTCACTGATTCAATTTTACGGAATACGACTCACAAATTCAACTCCAAACATTCGCACAGCCTAGAACTCGATATTACAGTAAACAATCGTTTCGAGATATTTCACTAAATCGATCGCACGTAAAAAATCCAATCCGATCATTCGGGGAGCACTCATGCGAAAAATCGGCACGTGCCGAAGGAATAATTACGCGAGGCAAAAAATCGTACCTTCTCCAAAAAATCACTCGCAGGGGAACTCGAAAACGATCTCGAACCGATCCGGACGCGAACTGGCCACTCGATCGAGGGGGATGAAAGACACTCGTCGTGGTATTTATACGAGGCCGTTTTATCGCGAAATCCTCTTAAAAGACATACATGAAACCGAGACGGAGCGGGGAAACAAAGAGAGAGACGAGAGAGATGAAAAACAAAAGCAAGACGGGGGGGAGAGAGAGAGAGAGAGATATGGAAAATAGAGCGATTATCCCGGCCAATGCGAAATGGGCATCGAACGAGCGTCAGATTCGAGTGAAATTTTTATCCTCCCTCCCCATTCGTAGTCCAAAACGATGTACGACGATAACCTCGGACGGGCGTGAACTCCCTGAACCGGCCGGAGTAAACATTCTTCCGGAGAGTGTGCCTTTCTCGAGAAACTGTCCACTGGACGTTGTCAATCACGCGTCGTCGCACCGGCTTATCACGTGCGCATAATTATCGTCTCGAGATTAATCTCCGAGGTAATCCTTGTACCGCATCGATCCGGATCTCGGCAGGGCTACGAATCGTTATCTCGACTCTTTCTTCGAATTTTTTTTATTCTCGTGTAAATATTTGAGAGTGAAAATTGGAAGTCGAGAGGCTAAAGTTGAATTTGCGTTCGGTTTATCTGGCCGAGTGAAAACACTCGGGCCGATAAACGGAATCGCTCTGATTCACGTGGGAGTCTTGAGAGCCGTCAACAGTCTCGGCTCGCCCTCGCTGCTCGTTACGGGAAGGTCCTTCTCGTTTAGAGCCGCTCGTTCCCGTTTCAGCTCGCGATCGTCAAAATTTTCATATTTTCGTTCAACAAGAATAATAGAGAGACCCGCTTGGACCCCGCAGCTGCGTAATTTTAATTAATCAGACTGTTGACGTTGATTCGATAAATGCGAAGGAAAAATAATTTTTTTTTCTCTCTTCTGATTTGCGTCATACCGAAAATATGAAAATTATCGTTCAAGCATCGTCGGAGACAAAAGAGAGACCCGCCGGGTTTGCATACTCAGCGAAACTTGAATCAACAATCGACCTCGAGCCCGCGCTCTCGTCTTTGATTGAGAGATCAATCGCGATCGATGAGGTGAGAATTTTTCGATTATCCGATCGACGGAGTGGATTTTTTTATTTTCGTACGGATTTCTATTTCGATCGTTGCATAATTACGACAACATTTACGCGTTACGACTAAAATTAGTATTTTGACAAATTGTTATAACAATTACTATTAGTAATTTTTTAGAGCCGAAAAGGAGCCGAGAAATTTTGCGATTACGAGTTTGCGGAATTTCCGCGTCGCGATAAATCTTCGAGGGTCACGTGGCGTGTTCTGTCCGGCCGTGATGCGCGGGATTTATGGACTCGCGTTCGCATCTCAATGTCGCTTATCGCTTCGATCCAATTGCAATAGCCAATCTAGGATTGCCCTCGCTCAATTCTCCGCAAAACTGGATACGAAAATAACATCGCGTTAATTTTCCGCGATTATCGATTTTCATCGAAGTGCAGTGCGGTAATTTTTTGGTGCCAGTAGCTTAATAGAGACGTACCGAGAGGTTGCTCGCCTACAGCCGAGCGAAATGAGCAGTCTTGGGCTGCATCCGTGGGAACCAACGAAATCAGTCGTTCGTGGTTGTCTATTTTCATTAAACTACATTTCTATTCTACCTGCGTGCTCGGGAACAACCGTACATCCTACACAACGTGCATGACACGATTTGAGACATTAATTGGTCGCGATGACAAAAATAGGAATTGCTGATGAAAGAGAATCGAATGACTCGTGCATACTGCGGAAAAATTGAACTGAAATTTATATATGAGATATTTTATTTTGAGATTAATTTTAACTTTTTTTAATTCGACAATTTTATTTGGTTCCGAAAATTTAAATGAGTATCGAATAGATTCGTCAAATATTGTCTCGCTTCCCGAGTCGAAATTTAAAGCTTGTTTCTCGTTTTTAATGTATTATTTAACAAGACGAAGAAGTTTTATTTCGACTTCTAAGTTTTACTTAGTACCCAAAACTGTACTTAAAAGTCGAATTTAAGACAAATAAGATAAATAAGATATCGAATTAAATCGAGAAGATTTTCTGTTAAGATTAAAAAGTAGCATATAAGTCTAAAATTGTCGGCAAACCAGCGACATGAAAGAAAACACGTTAGAAAAGTCCTAATCAAGTTTTAAATTTCGACTCGGGTTTGGGCCCCTGTTGAGTAGGCAACCCGCCGTGCACAAATGCACACTCGGCGTAGGACTCGCAGGCGCGTATCGTTTCTACGCTCCACTCTTACATAACTTTGAGACAATCGCTCGCCTCGTCGATTCCAGGCTAAAAATTCCACCTTCGTGGCGAAAATCCAACGAAGAGGAAGATCTTGCGAGTTTTCCTTGTCCGATCGGCTTTTCGTCAAACGATTTTCATGCTTTCATTCGGATGGCTAGAAGCTCCGCGCTCGTCTATTCCGCTCGGCGGAGAGCAAACATAGACAGCGATAAAGCGGCGTACAAATATTCGCAAAACGGAGAAACGGAGTGCACGAATTTTTGCGTGGGTATCATCCGTCGCGAGCGTGACAATTCTAATCGCGTCGTCAACCCTTAGAAGATTAAAATTTCGTATTGGAAATTGAAAATGAATGAACATTTTGGATACGAAAGTTCTAAATTCAAAATTACCAATCGTTCGAGGGTTGCGAGTGGAAAATTCTCGGCAATGAAACGAGTCTCGTGATTTATCGCGCGAGAGAAAAAAAAACGAGGGAAAACATCGACCGAGATTCTCGCAATGTCGCGAGTTTCGCTACCTCGATTCTTTTTTTTCTCTCCTCCCGTTCTCGCAGCATACATTCGCGAATTATGCTAAATTTATTCCGCGTCCTTTCGACGTCCGCGGGAAAAGTCGCTCGCGCCGCTTCGCGTCGTTTTTTCTCTCCCGAGAATGTAAAAACCGTCCGTAACCGTAATTATAATAAGCTGCGGGAAAAAAGATTCGACTAGAATGCAAATCTCGTCGCTTCTGTTGCGTTCCGTTACTTCTTGGTTCGGGTCCAAATTATCACTGATTTTTTTATCAGGTTAAATTCGTTTATTTTTCTATTCTTGAGCGATTTACAATTTGAAAAGTTGACGATGAACCGGCCAGCAAATGGAATCGGGCTCTCTGCACTGACAGTTTTCAATTTCAAAGTGCATTCGCGTCCTTGATTTCTCGAAGCGAGTCAACGAAAATTATCGATTACTGAGAAGTCCACCGACAATTTGGAAAATTACAGGAATTTACTGGGAGTCGGTGAAATTTTCCACTGATTCAGTTTGAGAAAGTTCGATTCATTTAACCAGCCACAGCAATGAGACGACAGCTCCCTTCCTAGAATGCAGACTCAAAAATTATTTCATTCCCGTGCGAATTGCATCCCCAGCGTGATACGACGAGCGACAAAAATTCCTAATTCTACGCCAGAAACGGTCGACATTCCACTGACCGTTTCGCGCCGTTCGAGTTTGAATTTCGTTCCCGCGCATGCGCAGCCTCGTGTGCAAGAGAAAGAGAGAGAGAGGGTTTTGTGTTACGTTTTTCGTGACGTTTGTAGTTCGCTTATAAATAGAGTGAGCGAAAATGGCATGCGAGGCGCGTGGTTTCCGAGATGGAAGGAGAGAGAAAATGGAGGGGCAGGAGGGGGGGTTGCTCTTATCGACAGACGTACACGTGATTGCGTGGTGGGGGTAGACAGGAGAACGGGACAGGTGAGCAGCTCGCCGGAAGGCTTCCAACATACGCGACAAATCCTTCGATAGATTCGAAAATCAGTGGCGCGTGTTCTCCCAGAATAGTTTATTTGACGAAAAAAAAACCGGTTCCGATAATCAAAGCGAAACCAATCAGCCCAGTCGAATATCAGGTGGCGCGGGACGCGAATTCGCAAATTCTAATCGTCTGTTGGTAAACATACCGGCGACGAAATATCAAACACGAGTAGACGAGGAGCGAAGCTACCCGAAAGTGGGCGAAACAATATTTTCTCAAATGCGCGCAATTAATCGCCGAGCCGGGGTGATGTAAAAATACAACGTGACGAAAAAGGAAAATATTGATAGTCACTCCACACGACTCTTAACGCTAGATTTACGGATTTGAAGTTGATAGTTTGTAACTATACTGGTTTACAATTTATTTCAAAAAAATTTATGATTTCGTTTCAAATTGAAACTCTCTCGCGTAAAAGTGTCCGTGAAGTGTTAATCGCGAGCTCTTCCGCGACTTCACGGGTTCGTCTATTCCGTTCTACTTCGTCCCCCAGAGAAATTATTTCATCGTAGGGCGGCCTACCCATATTTTCCATCCTCGCGAATTTTTCCCGAGCCCAGTTTTCGCCCGACTTTTACCTGGACCGGGAAGTGAAGGCAAGGCGAGCTGCCGCGGCGCGAAGCCACCCGGCGGCGTTAGCGTGGAAGTTTCCAGAACCCGGGGAGGGGGGAGTGCAAGAGAGCGAGATAGAGAAAGAGGAGAAATGCGCGAGTCCGAGGGAAGGACGGCCGGTAGACTTCGCCGGCTCTTTAGCCGCCGGGAGTTATAATTAAAAAGATAGACTCGGTTCCGAGCGAACTGACGACTCGTGCGGGTTCGTGAAAGAAAATTCTACTTCGTGTCGTTGGAGCAAAAAAAAATTCGTAAAAGAAGAAACCTTACCTTCGGTTTCGCGAAGGGCACGATGCAGAGCGGCCATGGTTGCATCATCTGTCTCCTCTGGGACGACATTCTGCTCTCTCCTCGATTATCGATTGGCTCGGCCTTGACCGTAAACGCTGACGAACTTTCAGTCTCGTCCTCGCTGAACTCGAGTAGTTTTCTGGTATCGATGCGAATCGAAGCTTCGCTCCAGGACCTCCCGATCGTGTGTGACACGCGGATCTGAGACGCGGACGGGGTCTACCCTGCACCAGCACCTCCACTACCACCACCACTCTTCTCGCGAGAGATGCACTTCGCGGTCCTCTCGACTTTCTACGATCTCGGGGATTCGCGAGGACTTTTCTTTCGCGCGCGATAAGCGAAAATTTCGAGGTTTTCGGAGGACTCTCTTTTGGTTAATCAGATCGCACGGGGGGTATGTTGTCTCTTTTATATAGACGACGGCGGGCCCAATAAGCGCCGCCTCCTACTCTCTGTCGGTTTTTATCGCCGATACGGTGTGCGTCGCGAGTCAACTGGTGGGGGGGCTGCGGGTGGGGGCGGCTGTTGCGCGTCCTCCTCCGTGTGTGTGTGCG